>JXCR01030213.1:142834-154582 GCA_002079205.1 Phalaenopsis hybrid cultivar | reverse complement strand
TTTACTTGTTTTCCATGAAGTTGCTAGAAAACCAGACCAGGAGAGAGTTCTTTCTATCGATGACACCTGACCGTAGAGTTAACTATTTTTACGCTATTTCCATGACAATCTGAATGCTTGAATTTTATTTTATTTGTTGGACATCATTATGTTCCACTGCTATGGGGACATTATTTACGTTATTTGGTGGACATTATCTATGCTACTCGGTGGATATTATAAAGCTTATAGTGAAGATTTATTTTTTTCTTGCGCTTTTTTATTTTTATTTTTATTTTTGTTTTGAGGTCTATGATGACATAAATGACCTCACGGGTTCTTTGGGACCTTTGTGGTGATATTACTTTGTGACACATATGAGCTCAATATCATGTGGTTTAAAGATAACTAAAAACTCCTTATTTTTCGGTCAAATGACTGATGTGGTTTTTCTGGATGAACCTTGTGGTAATATGCTTCAGTGACATATACGAACTCGGCATTACATGATTTAATTGCAACAAAGAACCTTTTTTTAAAATATCTATTGTCTTCTTGCAGTGATAGATTACCCATTGGTTTATACTTTGTGCTCTTACACCTTACAACTTTATAAAATTTTATTCATGTATTTCTATTATCTTTTTACTAATGTTGCATCTAAGTGTCTGTGCTTTTTTGGTTTAAACCTTAAGAAAAAATAAGCTCGAGGTTTATGATGGCATAAATGATCTTAGGGGTTTTACTGGATGGCCTTTGTGGCGATATGCTTTTATGACAAATACGATATAGATATTCCATGGTATAAAGATAACTAAGAACTTCTTTTAAGGTTTATTGTCTTCTAATAGTGACAGCTTATTCGTTGGTTTATACTGAGCTCAGAGACCTCACAACTTTATAAAACATTCTTGGTCTATTTCTATTCTTCTTTTTTTACTAATATTGCATCTAAGAGTTTATGCTTTGTGATTTTAAACCTTTCAAAAAAATGAGCTCAAAGATGAGCTCGAGGTCTTTCGTGTCTTTAATGTATTGCACTACTACTATGGATTATAGTGTTTTTTACTTTGTGATAGGAGCATAGCTACGAAAGACAATTTTACAGGTGTCCAAGGAATAAATCAGAGAACTGTGATTTTTTCATCTGGGTGGATTTGTTCGATGATTCCACCTCTGATAGTGATGAGACATGAAGAGTTTCATTGAAGTAAAAATTATCTCGTGAAATTAATCGCATGCATTTTAAATTCAACATTATTATAATAATAATTGTTATTTTAATAGGTTTATTTTTTAAGTATGCTTCTCTTTCTCACTTTTTAGTAAGATGTCAGTTTTATTATGTAATATTCAAACTGAATACTATTTTCATGTAAGAAATGTGCAACAATGATTGATTTTGTTGTGAATAACACAATAATACAGGAGCAGAAATGTCTTTTTATCATAAACAGTTGCAGCACAGCTGCTGCACAACTGTACAAAATAAACTGACAAATAGCTTCCCCGCAGTAGCTTCGTAGCACAGCTGATATGCTGTAGCTTTTTAATAAGCTTCAGCTGCCCCAAATAGATCCTTAATTGTAACTACTGTATCATATGAAAGCATTAGAATACCTATGTCTCTCTTCCTGATTTTATCCGCAGTTTGCTGGAATTTGTGAATAACCCTACAACATGTCAACATTATGCCTAAAAGTCCACAATTCTTGATTCAAAAAATAACCTAAATCAAGTTTCGTTGTCTAACCTCTATATATATAAATTTCATTATTTGCACTAATCTACTTTTGTGTTGAAATTCCTGTTGCAGGTGGCTGAAAATAAACCAACTTGCTGATCCAGCCAGTGGGAACTCATGACATATGGGAGCCCACAGATCTCTGGTTGAAGACAGCACCGGAACATTGAAGACCGCGACTTAGAATAAAGATAGGGAGCAATTGTCAGCTATGAAATTGTATAGTTGTAGTAATATACTGCAGATACCCTTTTGGTTCTTTGGATAGTTGCTATTTGTACAATTGGACACTACTTCCAATTCCAATCAGCATGTAGGTCTCAATACAAATTATAATAAAATAAAGGATCATTAGCATACAGACCACCCAATTCTTAAGTATCTACATATCTAACACCTAAACTTTACTTTTTATATTTACACCACCAAATCATCATATCACATGAAAAATACCACTATTACTAACTTCCAAAAAATGAAATACACCTTTTCATGCATAAGTTAGGTGGCAAATACAAATACCACTCNATGTGTAAATAAATAGGAATTGGGTGGTAGCGTGCGTAAATGCACCATCAATCATCACAAAATTAAGCAACCATTTTCTTCCACAACAAATGAAAATTAAATAAAAAAAAGTATCAATACAAAATGAATGTTTCCGAGATCATCTAGACAGCTTCCGAGTAATATGATTATCAATCATCAATTATGCATATTTCTCTATATTATCATTCGGCTCATAAACTCTTGACAAAGAAAGAATAATGCAAAATTTTGTTTGAGAGTGATAACTAAATGATGTAAACCTTAACAAAACTATAATGTGTTGGGTGCGAACTGTCTGAGTCTTGCAAGGGTGCTAGCTATGATTCAGCACAAGAATTTNTATACTTTTTTTTGCATCTATACCACCAAAACTTTCATATCACATCAAAACAACATTATCTTAAACTTTAAAACATAAAACACTTTTTCATGCACAGATAAGATACAGTGGCATAAATGTAAAAAATAAAATTTGATATGTAAATACATAGATATTGAGTAGCATGTAGGTAAATGTTAAAATTATGCAGCCAAAATAATTATGTTGTTCCAACTCATTCCATGCCAAATTCTTACCTAAAACAATCTAAATATGGAACATACGAAGACCTTCAGAAATTCAGGATCAAACTAAACTAGCAAATTAAATCATAAATCTCTCTACGAGCCGAGAAAACCACGACAAATTGTGTGCCGAAATCTCGGGACCTTACAATAATTTCAAAACATTTATTTAAACAAATATCCACCTTTTACCATACTAATCAACAAAAAGACAAGAAGAAGCAACTCCAGACAACTTACAAACACTCAAGTTTTAGCTACATAAATAAATAAATAAATAAATAAATAAATAAATAAATAAACAAATGAATACATATATATTCTGTCAATTTTAGCGGTCCTAAAGATATTTCATATGAAACTACTGACAATTATACATTATTTTCATAGGAAAATTTAAGTACATACCACTCAGTTCTTATGTATTTACATATCTAACACCTAAACTTCAATTGTTTACATGCTTGCCATCCTACCTATGCATGCAAAGGTGCATGACTTCTTAAAAGTTAAATTGGTGGAATTTCTCATCTAATGTGAAATATTTGGGTTGTGTAGATATAAAAAGCAAAATTTAGGGGCTAGATGTGTAAATAAATAGGAATTGGGTGGTAGCGTGCGTAAATGCACCATCAATCATCACAAAATTAAGCAACCATTTTCTTCCACAACAAATGAAAATTAAATAAAAAAAAGTATCAATACAAAATGAATGTTTCCGAGATCATCTAGACAGCTTCCGAGTAATATGATTATCAATCATCAATTATGCATATTTCTCTATATTATCATTCGGCTCATAAACTCTTGACAAAGAAAGAATAATGCAAAATTTTGTTTGAGAGTGATAACTAAATGATGTAAACCTTAACAAAACTATAATGTGTTGGGTGCGAACTGTCTGAGTCTTGCAAGGGTGCTAGCTATGATTCAGCACAAGAATTTAAACCAACACCATCGGCTTTCGGAGCTGCGGATTCTTCGAAAGCAAGCTCAAATATCTGTCTGTAATCATCAACAAAATGGACATCAAGTCCCTCTTTCACATTATCAGCAAGCTCATCAAAGTCTCTTCGATTTGCAGCGGGGAATATGATCGTCTTCACCTCGCTCCTCCTTGCAGCAATAGTCTTCTCCTTAACCTAATTCATTCAACCAGGATACCAATCAGAATTATAATAAAGGAGAAAATCGTTATTAAAAACTATGATTAACTGGTAAGGGAGCTTATTATGAGCAAGAAGACAATAAATTGGAGATTTCTATGTTATTATCTTTCAAGGCAAATGAAGGAGAAGAAAGAAGGGCGTTTTGATAAACAATATTGGAGATACTGAAAAACACAGTTCAAAAGTGTGTTTGGAAAAGTTCTGAGTGCCAACTGCAGCCATTACAGTAGAAAGCTGCTGCCTATTACCCCATGAATTGCGCCGCAACACAGAAATTTGGAGAAGAGTAGGATTCGTTCCTGTTTACCCAACTGCTTCAAGCAAAGCCTCCCACAGTGATACCAGAGTTAACCAAAAGACCAACTGGAAATACAAACATCATACTCCGAAATAGAAAATTATAAAAGACACAAGACCAAATAAAATTATGGAATGGGTTAAGGGTGGTGGTGCTATGATTTGAGTGGAAGTCATAGGTATGGAGGACTGTACGGTCGAGGAGCAACAATCTTATAGTTGGTTGGGTGGATTGAAGGCAGCCGGAGGGTGTCATGGGGCTGCTGTTGGGCTGCAAAAGGAAGTGGGGTTGTGTGACTTGCAGCAGATGATGGTAGGATGAGCGATTGAACTAGACGAGGAAGTGTAATGCGGATGGACTGTAGGGAATGAAAAGGGCTGCGGTTGACTGCAGGTGGACAAAGCGGTTGTAATGGGATGGATGGAGGTCTCAGAGAAAGGGTTACGGCATGGACATTGGATGGTGGGCAACTAAGGATTGCTGGCGGAAGGTATGGGGGCTGCAGAAGATAGCAAAGTTGCCGCCGTGAGGTGGCTGAAGCAGTTACGGTAACAACGACAACAGAGGGATGATTACGGAAGATGGTAAGCTCGAAGATAATCAACACCTCGGAATGCGATACAGTGGAGCACCACTCACCCTTGGATACAATACTAGAAGGGAAAACTTGGAGCCGTCGACGGCTATCCCAACAGAAAACACACCAAAATTTAAAACCAAAAATGTGAAAAGCAAATAAATAATAATATGAAAATTACGATTGGGCACACTATTGAAAGGAGGCTCCAAACCTACAAGTAGGAGCCTAATGGCTCTCACCTAACATAGACCGGTGGATCGAGGTGCTAGAATGTGGGTGGGGACTACCACACCCCTCACATACCCGTGTCAATCTCCCGACGTTGGGCGAGCTTCATCACTCACCAAAATTTTGCAATGGGTGTAGAATATTTTGTGGAGAATCCACTGCTGCTCCTCTGTAGCCTCAATTTGAAGGACCTGTCGAATCACAAGCATCTCACCCCTCACATATCCGTTGTAGCACTCGGAGGAGTTGTCGTTGCATCTATTCCATAGTAAACTCCTAATCAAGTTCTGACAATTGTCTCCTCGGCGACATAGCTAGGGGTTAATGTTGGAGGGATAGACGGGTGTGTAGTGGTGGTTTGAGTGAAAAGGACGGAAATTTTTCTGAGGGCTGATTTGGGTAATCCTAGACTAAGACTAGTGTTAGGCTGACTTTGATACCAAATGATACTGGAGATATCCAAGAAACAACTGAAAATGCAAGTTTTATTACTAAAATCAAATAAAGATTTTAACCAAGACACTTGAAAATATGAAAAAAGAAAGGACACAACACAAACTCAAACTAGGCTTAGGTCGAGGATAGTAGTGTTGTGGTTTGAGAGGAAGTAATAGGTATGGAGGATTTTATGGTTGGTTGGATGGATTGAAAGTAGCAGGGAGGGTGTTACGGGGCTGCTGTTGGGTTGTAATAGGGAAGAAGGATTGCGTGACTTTTGGCAGGTGATGGTAGAAGGGGCGGCTGGACTGGAGGAGGAAGTGTTATACGGGTAGACTGTAGGGGAGGAAAAGGGCTGCAGCTGATTGCAAGTGGAAAAAGTGGTTGCAATGGAATGGATGTAGGTGGCAGGGAAGGGTTACGACAGGGATGAATGGTAAGCGGTTGAGGATTGGTGGTGGAAGGTATGGGTGTTGTAGGAGATAACAAAGGTGCTTTTCTTGGAGCGACTACAACAATTATGGTGATTGCAACGGCAGAGAAAAGGTTGCTGAGAATGGGAAAGTCGAGGATCACCATCTCGGAATGAGATAAAGCATGAGCACCGCTCACCCTTGGATACAACCCTAGAAGGAAATATTTGGAGATGTTGACGGCTGTCTCGACAAAAACACACAAAAACTAAAAATCTAAAACACAAAAAAACAAATATATACTAATAGGATAAATAGGATCGGGTTCCATTTTTGAAAGGAGGCGCCAAACCTAAGAGGAGGAGTTGAACAACTCTCCCCTTGCTTGGACCAGTCGGTTCAAGTGCTGGAATGCGAGTGGGGACTTTGGCGCCCCTCTCATGGCCGCATCATACAGACTTTATAATTCAACCAAAAATTGACATATGAATTAAGAAAAGTGTCAAAAAGGTTCTTTGACTCTTTGTCAAGGGTCATTTTAATCCTCAAATTCTATCAAAATGTCCATTTAGTTCCCAAATTCTTTTAAATGGGGCTAAAATAGACCTCCATGAGAACTATTTCAGCTCATATTGAGAACTAATTTGATGCATTTATAGACTCAAGAACTGAAATGAAGCATGTAAATAGTCAGGGGACTATTTTGGCTCTTTACTCCATAAGAATTATATGTAACTTAAATTTGAATAAGTTTAGAAGTTCAGATTCCGAATTAATCGCGCATTAAGAGGCCCGAAATAGGTTCTTTGTTTTGTCATTTATGTTGTGTTTTGGGCAGCTTAAATGTTGCAGTGCAATTTGAAAACACTATATTGGATGTTTCTTCAGTGCGGTGTGGCAAATTATTTGGAAAATTTCTATAAAACATGGTCGCGGGCCCGACCCTGCGGCTCGCATTATATTGCTAATATATTACCGGGTTGCCCCTCCTCACATTCACATCTCTCCTCTACCCCAAAAGTTTGTTCTATCTGCCTCGCTCCCCTTTCTCCTCTCCTGCGTCTCTGTCCTAGCGGTTGCCTCCTCTCTCATCGTGTTAGAATCACCGAGAATCGTTTGCAATTTCCCTTATCTCCGTTGTCCTCCGGTATCTTCTTACCTCTCTTTGTCCATAAGGTTTTTCCCCTTTGCGGTTTGTGGTTGTTATGTATGGCTTGATCGAGGTTTGTGGCTTTACTATATGGAGAAATAGTTTCTATAAATGATCTATTCCAATCCTGTTTTCCGAGAAATATGTAGTTTGTGGTTGCCATGTATGGCTTGTTTTTTTGCGATTTAGTGCTTTACTCTATGGAGAAATTGAGAGCATAGGGAGGGGAAAACACCAGATTGCATATCAATTATATTGTGAAATTTGGAAGCATATATGTATTTGCGGTTTTGGTTGTTTGCTCTTTGCTCTTTGCAGTTTTTTTTTCATTGTAGTTTCTGGGTTGTTGTTTTGTAGTTTAGGACTTTGCTTTATAGAGAAATTGAATATAGGGAAGGGTAAACACCAGATTGCATATCCTTTTTATGTAAAATTTGGAATTTTTTTAGGTCCATGAGGTTTTGGCTCTTTGCACTTTGTGGTTTCTGCTTCATATATGAAGTGCATTTTTTTTTGTAGGCCTTGCAGTTTCTGGTTCATCTTGGGTTGGTGACCGCAGGGTTAAGCGAGGGATGGTGGCATACAAGGATGTGTGGATTTCAAGAAAAAAAGTGCATTTTTTTTTTTTTTTCTCTTTTTGGTGACATATGAGGGGTGGTTGCTATTGGTGGTTTGCGACCATTGTGTTTGATGGGTCGTTATTGTTGCTTTGCGGCCATTAATGATGAATTTGTGGTGGTGGTTGTGATGGTGGTGAATGTGATTATGTGTTGTTTGTTATTAGTGTGTTGATTATGATGGTGGTGGTTGTGATGATATGGCAGTGAATGTGTTGGTGTTGATGATAAATTTGTGGTGGTGGTATTTGTGTGGTGGTGGTATTTATGTGGTAGTTTTGTTGTTGGTGTGGTGGTGGTGTGCTGTTCTTTTCTGTTATCTTTCCAGATGCATGAGATAAGTTTTTATTGTCTGTCACAAATTTATGTTATTTAATTTTTCATGCTAGCAGACGTGATGAGTAAAACAAAAGAAATCAGTTAGTCTGTCATGTGAGATAAAAATGTTAACCTAATATTTTGTGATCTCACTTAAAGAGGTTGAATAGAGAAATAGCCCAACCACCTATTTTAATAAAAAAATAATTNGACATATGAGGGGTGGTTGCTATTGGTGGTTTGCGACCATTGTGTTTGATGGGTCGTTATTGTTGCTTTGCGGCCACTAATGATGAATTTGTGGTGGTGGTTGTGTCTGATGGTGGTGAATGTGATTATGTGTTGTTTGTTATTAGTGTGTTGGTTATGATAGAGGTGGTTGTGATGATATGGCAGTGAATGTGTTGGTGTTGATGATAAATTTGTGGTGGTGGTATTTATGGGGTAGTTTTGTTGTTGGTGTGGTGTTGTGTCTGTTCTTTTCTGTTATCTTTCCAGATGCATGAGATAAGTTTTTATTGTCTGTCACAAATTTATGTTATTTAATTTTTCATGCTAGTAGACGTGATGAGTAAAACAAAAGAAATCAGTTAGTCTGTCATGTGAGATAAAAATGTTAAGCTAATATTTTGTGATCTCTCACTTAAAGAGGTTGAATAGAGAAATAGCTGAACCACCTATTTTAATAAAAAAATAATAGGAGAATATTATAACAAAATTGAAGAAAAAGACTAGGAAGAGAAAATAATAAAATGCAATCGAAAAATAAGTGTGATCAGTTGAAAAAAAACTGAAAAATATGAAAAGTGTTAAAATAAGGATCGACGGGCTTTGGATTGAGATCCGAGAAAGTGAATCGTTGATGTTTCAGAAGAATGGTGGGCCGAGAGATTGGAGGTAAAAATTCATGACACGTCCAATTCTTCAACTTTTTTAATATCAATTTCAATTACATCAATTATGAATTAATGTGTAGGTTGTTCCAACAGCAAAAAAATTCAAGTTCAATGGCATTGACCCTAAGCTTGAAAAAAAAAGGATCGTATGTTTGGTAGAGGTGTTGCCACAGGTGATCATGCATGTGCACCAACCAAGAGAGAGTCTGTTAACAGAGCTGAGCATGTAGATGTTGTTCAACTTTTTTAATATCAATTTCAACTACATCAATTATGAATTAATGTGTAGGTTGTTCCAACTGCAAAAAAATTCAAGTTCAATGGCATTGAACACTTCGAGCTTGAAAAAAAATTGGATCGTATGTTTGGTAGAGTCGTTGCCACAGGTGATAATGAATGGGCACCAAGCTAAAGAGAGTCTGTTAACAAAGCTGAGCATGTNTGGATTGAGATCCGAGAAAGTGAATCGTTGATGTTTCAGAAGAATGGTGGGCCGAGAGATTGGAGGTAAAAATTCATGACACGTCCAATTCTTCAACTTTTTTAATATCAATTTCAATTACATCAATTATGAATTAATGTATAGGTTGTTCCAACAGCAAAAAAATTCAAGTTCAATGGCATTGACTCTAAGCTTGAAAAAAAAAAGGATCGTATGTTTGGTAGAGGTGTTGTCACGGGTGATCATGCATGTGCACCAACCAAGAGAGAGTTTGTTAACAGAGCTGAGCATGTAGATGTTGTTCAACTTTTTTAATATCAATTTCAACTACATTAATTATGAATTAATGTGTAGGTTGTTCCAACTGCAAAAAAATTCAAGTTCAATGGCATTGAACCAATTTGAGCTTGAAAAAAAATTGGATCATATGTTTGGTAGAGTCGTTGCCACTGGTGATAATGAATGGGCACCAAGCAAAAGAGAGTCTGTTAACAAAGCTGAGCATGCAGATGTTGAGCAAATTGCTAACTCCAATGAAGGATCCAACCCCAACCTAAATGAAGTTGGATCTAATAGTCCTTCAAAACATCCAAGGGTTGATAAAAAGAAAAAAATGGTATGAATTTCATTAGAAGCCAAATTTCACAATTAGTATTTTCATGCATCAATGAGCCTAACACATCACAAACAACTTCTATTCAGTAAGTTGTGAAAATTCTAGAGGAAATTCAAAAAATTTATGAAGACATGCCGTTTTACTTGTTTTCCATGAAGTTGCTAGAAAACCAGACCAGGAGAGAGTTCTTTCTATCGATGACACCTGACCGTAGAGTTAACTATTTTTACGCTATTTCCATGACAATCTGAATGCTTGAATTTTATTTTATTTGTTGGAAATCATTATGTTCCACTGCTATGGGGACATTATTTACGTTATTTGGTGGACATTATCTATGCTACTCGGTGGATATTATAAAGCTTATAGTGAAGATTTATTTTTTTCTTGCGCTTTTTTATTTTTATTTTTATTTTTGTTTTGAGGTCTATGATGACATAAATGACCTCACGGGTTCTTTGGGACGGCCTTTGTGGTGATATTACTTTGTGACACATATGAGCTCAATATCACGTGGTTTAAAGATAACTAAAAACTCCTTATTTTTCGGTCAAATGACTGATGTGGTTTTTCTGGATGAACCTTGTGGTAATATGCTTCAGTGACACATACGAACTCGGCATTACATGATTTAATTGCAACAAAGAACCTTTCTTTTAAATATCTATTGTCTTCTTGCAGTGATAGATTACCCATTGGTTTATACTTTGTGCTCTTAGACCTTACAACTTTATAAAATTTTATTCATGTATTTCTATTATCTTTTTACTAATGTTGCATCTAAGTGTCTGTGCTTTTTTGGTTTAAACCTTAAGAAAAAATAAGCTCGAGGTTTATGATGACATAAATGATCTTAGGGGTTTTACTGGATGACCTTTGTGGCGAAATGCTTTTATGACAAATACGACATAGATATTCCATGGTGTAAAGATAACTAAGAACTTTTTTTAAGATTTATTGTCTTCTAATAGTGATATCTTATTCATTGGTTTATACTGAGCTCAGAGACCTCACAACTTTATAAAACATTCTTGGACTATTTCTATTCTTCTTTTTTTACTAATATTGCATCTAAGAGTTTATGCTTTGTGATTTTAAACCTTTCAAAAAAATGAGCTCAAAGATGAGCTCGAGGTCTTTCGTGTCTTTAATGTATTGCACTACTACTATGGATTATAGTGTTTTCTACTTTGTGATAGGAGCATAGCTACGAAAGACAATTTTACAGGTGTCCAAAAAATAAATCAGAGAACTGTGATTTTTTCATCTGGGTGGATTTGTTCGATGATTCCACCTCTGATAGTGATGAGACATGAAGAGTTTCATTGAAGTAAAAATTATCTCGTGAAATTAATCGCATGCATTTTAAATTCAACATTATTATAATAATAATTGTTATTTTAATAGGTTTATTTTTCAAGTATGCTTGTTCTCTTTCTCACTTTTTAGTAAGATGTCAGTTTTATTATGTAATATTCAAACTGAATACTATTTTCATGTAAGAAATGTGCAACAATGATTGATTTTGTTGTGAATAACACAATAATACAGGAGCAGAAATGTCTTTTTATCATAAACAGTTGCAGCACAGCTGCTGCACAACTGTACAAAATAAACTGACAAATAGCTTCCCCGCAGTAGCTTCGTAGCACAGCTGATATGCTGTAGCTTTTTAATAAGCTTCAGCTGCCCCAAATAGATCCTTAATTGTAACTACTGTATCATATGAAAGCATTAGAATACCTAT
>JXCR01030213.1:123890-134918 GCA_002079205.1 Phalaenopsis hybrid cultivar | reverse complement strand
ACCCTCTTTCCAATACGACATATACCTCTGCTCATCTGACTGACGTTGTTCCTGATGAAGAACATTACACCCAAGCCGTTCTAGCCCTGGATGCTCCTGCTTTTAAACACTCTATTCCAGCTGTTGGTTTGGAGCATGCTACTTTGGAGTCCCATGAAACATCTCCCCATACTACAAGTACTGATCCAAATGTGTCTATACCACTCATTATTATTGAAGAAGACTCACTTACATGTCAAGACATACGAGTGCTCATTTGATCCAATAAAAGATCAGTTGGTACAACAAGTAGTTGCTTCCAATGTTCAACAACCTACACATGTCCGACACACTTTAGACTAATCCACTTATCACATGAGCCAGTCTTCGAATGAGAAATGTCAGGTTTATTCCAAGAGGAAGAAGAAGAATGGAGGCCGACTCGAGCTCAGGAACTTATTGGACGATACATTAGTTACTACTGGTAATGACACTCATTTTACCAATTTGTTAGTTGAATCCTTTCCTAGAACTAGAGGCAGAGGCAGAGGCAAGGCAAAATTGGGTCGCTCTCTAGTTAACTGATACTACGTGTTTTGGTACTTTTGGTTTTTTGGGCTCTCGCGTAATTTATGTATTTTCTTTTTTTGAAACATTTTGCATGTGGTATTTACCGTGTGGGTAGGGTGTCATGTTTCAGCCTTCTGATACAACTTATCTGTATATTTTTTTTCTTTTGAATATATTAGCCCTTGAGCTTTCTCAAAAAAAAAAAAAGTATGTAATTTTCACTTTTCAGAAATAGTCAACAACAATATAAAAGTAACAGATATGCAGACAACATTAAAAAAACAATGGTCATACAGGGGTCAAAACTCCCTAAAAAACTGGGTTAAATGTCTGTATGCAGCTAACCTTTTAATTTCTACAAAAAACTTCAACATTTTTTACAGGGCGTGTAGACTCAGCAGAGATGTTGGACAATAAGGATGGACGCACTTTAGACACAAACACAATTATATACCAAATAAAACTTTGTTAGGATGCAATAAAACCAGCACTAGAGTTCTGGATCCCATAAGAATTTTAGTTGAGCATCACTGATATTTTCAATATCTATAATTTATCTTTCAGTTATTAATTAAAAGGATTTACATATTGCATGGAGCTACTGCTAAATACAAAATGTACGAAGAGACTATTATATTCACTCTAAGCTCTGCGTTTGAATAGATACTGCTTTCGTGACTCGAACTTAGCCCTACAGACCATACTATAAAGGTAACTTAGTAATTGCTCCAAGAAATATATTTTATCAAAGTGATGGTAAAACTTCAAATATTATATCAAGACCACTGATCTTTATCTCCCACATGAGAATAATTTAAGGACTAAATTTAATCACTTTCATGAAGGTATGCACATAGATCATAATAAAAAAAGAAAAGAGAATAATCCACTTAACCAAAAAAAAAAAATGCTGTCTTTATTTCTCTTACATAAATTCTGAAACTATGTTAAACAGTATAAACTGCATTTTAATAAAATTCATAGTATTAGAGTACTCACACATCGTTAAGGTTGTGAAAACATAACTCAAGATCATGACTAATATAAATATCTAGACCATATTATGTGACAACAACAATAACAACAACAAGCTTTTACCCCACTAAGTGATGTCGGCTACATGAATCTTTTTTTTCATCGTGTCCTATTAAGTGTCATATTTTCTAAGAGATTAAGATCATTTTTATAGAACATGTCCGGCACTTCTCAGGTCCACCTCTACTGTTCTTAACATAAATTCAATTTAAAACATCTACTCTCCTAACCAGACCTTTAGATGGTCGACAATGATACCAAACCATCTAAAATGACTCTCTCTAATCTTGTCAGATGCTGGAGCAATACCAACCCTTTCACGGATATATTTGTTTCGCATTTTGTCTCTTAAGTATAAAGTCATCCATCCACCTAACCATTCTCATCTCAGCAATACTTAACTTTGTTTCAGCAATACTTAACTTTGTTTTATGCCTCTCTTATAGGCCAACATTCTGCGCCAAAAAACATTGCAAGTTTCACAACCATTTTATAAAATTTTTCTTTTAAATCTAAGCGGTACTTTTCTATCACACAATAGGCTCGATGCATTCCTCCACTTCAAAATCCAACTTGAAATCTACTAATAACATTCCCATCTATATCACCATCATTTTGAACAATAGACCCAGATATCTAAAAAGTTCACTCCTTTTAATGATTTGACCACCCATTGTTAAAATTATGCCACTAAATCTATTACTAATAGAATTACATTCTATGTATTTATTCTTAGATCCACTCAAACGAAGGCATTTAGACTCTAAAGTAGACCTCCATAATTTTAAGTTTTTTTTTTTTTCTGAACTCTTTCTCTAGTCATAACAACAAGAAGGATATCTTCAGTGAAAAACATACACCAAAGTACATCCTTCTGATTCAAGCTAAAGTCGGTCCTTGATGTAATCCAACTGAAATAGGACAATACTCGGTCAATCCTCATCCTGCTCGAACATAAGTAACAACCCTAGTATACATATCTTTAATTACTTGAATATAAGTCATATCAACATCTTTCTTTTCTAGAACTCTCCTAAGAACACTCTTGAAATCTTATCGTAAGTTTTTTCTATATCAATTAAAATGATATGTAGATCCTTCTTATTGTACTTCTCCATCAAACCTCCCAATAAATGTATAACTTCCATAGTAGACTTGTCCGACAAAAATCCTAATTGATGATGGAAAATCTTTGTATCGCGCCTTAACCTATGTTCAATTACTCTCATAATTTTAATTTATAACACAATAACTTAATTCCTCCATAATTTGCACACTCTTGCGCATCCCCATTATTCTTAAAAAATGGGTACCAAATACTCTTCCTCCCCTTCTTTGGCATCTTTTTAATTTTTGAAATAACATCTAAAAAGTTTAGCAAAAAAAATCCCAATTCTTCTAAATATTTCCACATTTCTAAAGTTATACTATCAGGTACTACTGAATATCTTCATCTAAGAAAAATACCTTTTGATTTTCATTTTGAAAAGAATTATACTTGAATTAAACTTTTACTTTTCTTTTCTCTTTGTTTGACTGATTTATGCATATATCTTTTGCCCTATTTAGTATTTAATCTATTATAAAGATCAACAATTCATAGTATCACAAATAGTTCTCTTAAGCTCCCTATGGGTCACCTTATATTTTTCCCAACTCTCTAAGCTTTTAGATTTAAGCAAATTTTTATAACAAAATTTCTTATATTTTTATCTTTTCGTACACATAATTATTCCACCGACAATTTTAATTTATAAAACTTGTCTTTTGATTCTCCAAATATATCTTTTGTCACTAATTAAGTATCTGCTACTTTATTTCACATAGAATTAACTTCTTCGTGAACATCCCAAATTTAAAATCTTGAAGTTTGCTCATAAAAAAATTTTTATATGTGTCTTTTAAGCCTCCTCATCTAATTCTATGATAATGTTTCATTATATTTTTATATTTCAACTCTTCATCTTAAAATCTAAAACTAATAATCGATGTTGAGTATTTAAATTTTGCACTTAGAATGACCTTACAGTCTTTACATTCTTCACAATCTCTTTTCTTATAAGAAAATAATTAATTTGCTTTTATTAGATCCATTCTTATAAGTGATTTGACCAAATGTGATCGAAAAATTAAAAAAACATAAATTCAATGAAATTCTGAACAAATACATTATTTTTATTTGCATAAATTGTTCTGTGATGTTAAAATTTCCACAACAACAACAACAAGCCTTTATCCCAATAAGTGGGGCCGATTACATGAATCGTTTTCTCCAATGTGCCCTACTGAGTGTGATATCTTCATTTAATTCTAAGATTAAGATCAATTTTTATACAATAAAACCAAGTCTTTTTAGGCCTACCTCTGCCTTTCTTAACATAAGTCATATCTAAAACATCTACTCTCCTAACAGGATCGTCAGATGGTCCATGTTTAATGTGACCAAACCATCTAAGAAGATTCTCTCTAATCTTGTCCGTCACTAGGCTACACCAACCCTAGCACGAATATATTATTTTGCATTTTGTCTCTAAGTGTCAAGCCACTCATCCGCCTAAGCATTCTCATCTCAGCAACACTTAACTTTATTTTATGTTTATCTTTTAAAGGCCAATGTTCTGCGCCATAGAGCATTAAAGGTCTCATCACCATCTAATAAATTTTTTTTTTCAGTATAAGCGAAAGTTTTCTATCACACAATAGACAACAACAACAACAAAAACTTTATCCCACTAAGTGAGGTCGGCTACATGAATCCTTTTTCACCTGTGTCACATTTAGTGTCATATTTTCATTTAATTCTAATAAATTAAGATCATTTTTTATAGAATAAGCGCAAGTCATCATAGGTCTACCTCCGCCTTTCTTGACATAAGTCGAATCTAAAACATCTATTCTTCTAATCGGATCATCAGATGGTCGATGTTTAATGTGACCAAACTATCTAAGACGACTCTCCCTAATTTTGTCTGTCATTGGAGCTACACCAACCTTATCACGAATACATTCATTTCACATTTTGTCTCTAAGTGTAAAGACACTCATCCACACAATCATTCTCATCTCGGCAACACTTAACTTAGTTTTATGCTTCTCTTTTAAAGGCCAACATTCAGTGTCATAGAGCATTGCATGTCTCACCACCATCTTATAAAATTTCCCTTTCAATTTAAGTGGTACTTTTCTATCACATAATAGGCTCGAAGCATTCCTCCACTTCAACCAACCGACTTGAATTCTACTAATAACATCCCCATAAATATCACCAATTTGAACAAGACCCGAGATATCTAAAGCGTTCACTCCTTTTAATAATCTGATCACCCATAGTTACATTTTTGTCATTAGAGCTACTACTACTAAAATTACATTCCATGTATTTATTTTTAGTTCTACTCAAACGAAGGCTATTAAACTCCAAGGTAGACCTCCATAATTCAAGTTTCTCCTGAGTATTTTATCTTGTCTTATCCACGAGAAGGATATCATCTGCAAAAAACATATATCAAGGTACATCCTCCTGTAAGTGCTCAGTAAGATTCCATAACTAAAGCAAAAAAGATATGGGCTTAAACCCGATCCCTAATGTAAACCATCATAAATAAAAAAATATTTTGTCAATTTTCCTTCTATTCGAACACAAGTAACAGTTCTTGTATACATATCTTTAATGACTTGAATAAAAAGTCATATCAACACATTTTTTCTTAAGAACTCTCCAAAGGATAGCTCTTGGGACATTATCGTAAGCTTCTTCTAAATCAATAAAAATCATATGTAGATCCTCCTAATTATCTCTGAATTTCTCCTTCAAACCCCTCAATAAATGTATAGCTTCCATAGTGGAGCCGCCCGACAAAAATCCAAATTGATTATGTATGTCTTAACCTATGTTCAATTACCCTCTCCCATAATTTTAAAGTAAGACACATCAACTTAATTCCTCTATATATGACACACTCTTGTGCATCGCCTTTATTCTTAAAAATGGGGACCAAAATACAACTTCCTCCGCTCCTCAGGCATTTTTTTAGTTTTTAAAATAATATTAAAGAGTTTAGTAAGCTAAAAAACTCCCAAATCTCCTAAATATTTACACACTAGGATAACATCAGGTTCTAAAGACTTTTCACCCTAGGTTCTCTTTAAAGTCTCCTTATAATGCGACGGTAAAATGAAATATTTTATTATTATTAACGATATTAAGATCACTAAGGTCGATCATATTTTTTGAAACTTCATTAAAAAGTTTATTAAAATAACTCATCCACCTATTTTGAATATCTTTTTATAGGAAAAACACTTTTTGAGTTTCATCTTTAAAACACTTTACTTAAGTTAAATTTTTACTTTTCTTTTATCTTTATTTGGCTAGTTTATACATATATTTTTCATCTTCCTTAATATCTAATCTATTATAAAGATCACTAAAAACAGAATTTTTAGCGTCACAAATTATTCTCTTAGACTCCCTATGAGTCGTTTGAAATTTTTCTCAATTCTCTAAGCTTTTACATTTAAACTAATTTTTACAACATACCTTCTTATATTTTATATTTTCTTGCACATTATTATTCCACCATTAATTATTTTTATTTATAGAAACTTTTTTTATTCTCCAAGTACAACTTTTGCACTTGTCTTCATGAACATCCCAAATTTTGAAATCTTAAATTTTACTCATAAAAATAATTTTATTTGTGTATTTTATGTGCCCCATCTAATTATACGATGATAATTCATAATATTCCTCATTTTACAACTCTTCATCTTAAAATCTAAAATTAATAATCGATATCGAGTACTTAATTCCTCACTTGGAATGACCTTACAATCCTTATATTCTTGACGATCTTTTCTTCTCATAAGAAAATAATCAATTTGTATTTTATTAGATCCTTTCTTATAAGTAATAATATACTCGTCTCTTTTCTTAAATAAAATATTAACAATAATAAAATCATACGCTAAAGCAAAATCTAAAATAGCTCTACCTTCTTCATTAATCACTCTAATATCGTAGCCACCATGAATATTTCTAAAATCCTCTACCGTTGTACCGACATGTCCATTTAAATCTCCTCCAATAAAATTTTTTTTTTCAAGATGTATCATTTGTATTAAGTCTTATAAGTTATCTCAGAATTTATCTTTAGAACCTATATCAAAACCTACTTGAGGAGCATAAACACTTTTAATATTAAAAGTCTTACTATCAACAATAATCTTAAGGACTATAATTCTATCTCCAGCTCTATTAAATTTTACAATATTATCTTTCAAACTCTTATCTATAATTACACCTACCCCATATCTAGTGCGACTCTTACCTGAATACCAAGGTTTAAAACTTATGTTATCAATCTCCTTAGCCTTTTTACCAACCCATTTAATTTCTTGAACAAAGTAGATATTTATCTTTCTATGAATCATAATATCAACTAATTTCATTAATTTACCAGCAATAGTACCTATATTCCAAGATCTTATCCTAATATTAGTTTCATGGACTAACTTTTTTACCCGCATTCGTCCATAAGGTGAGAACCCTTGATTATTTGACACTGCACCTGAGCGCTAGTGTAACGGCCCTTGCACATGTTTTACTGTATTCAGAACATACAGCATGTCGCTTTCAGAAGACACCCCAACAATTACACAATGATCAAAAAGATTCATGTCATGAGTTTTTTGACAAGTTTTGTACTAATTGTCAACAACTTAACGCAACATTCCACTTTTCACATCTGGACTTGGGATTATCAATGGAAGTGTTAAAGGGTGGGGTGCAACACAAGGACTTCCCAGGAGGTCACTCATCTTATTACTACTTTCGCCCAAGCACGCTTAACTGCGGAGTTTTGATGAGATATAGTGCATNAAGGTAACTTAGTAATTGCTCCAAGAAATATATTTTATCAAAGTGATGGTAAAACTTCAAATATTATATCAAAACCACTGATCTTTATCTCCCACATGAGAATAATTTAAGGACTAAATTTAATGACTTTCATGAAGGTATGCACATAGATCATAATAAAAAAAGAAAAGAGAATAATCCACTTAACCAAAAAAAAAATGCTGTCTTTATTTCTCTTACATAAATTCTGAAACTATGTTAAACAGTATAAACTGCATTTTAATAAAATTCATAGTATTAGAGTACTCACACATCGTTAAGGTTGTGAAAACATAACTCAAGATCATGACTAATATAAATATCTAGACCGTATTATGTGACAACAACAATAACAACAACAAGCTTTTACCCCACTAAGTGGGGTCGGCTACATGAATCCTTTTTTTTTCATCGTGTCCTATTAAGTGTCATATTTTCTAAGAGATTAAGATCATTTTTATAGAACATGTCCGGCACTTCTCAGGTCCACCTCTACTGTTCTTAACATAAATTCAATTTAAAACATCTACTCTCCTAACCAGACCTTTAGATGGTCGACAATGATACCAAACCATCTAAAATGACTCTCTCTAATCTTGTCAGATGCTGGAGCAATACCAAACCTTTCACGGATATATTTGTTTCGCATTTTGTCTCTTAAGTATAAAGCAATCCATCCACCTAACCATTCTCATCTCAGCAATACTTAACTTTGTTTCAGCAATACTTAACTTTGTTTTATGCCTCTCTTATAGGCCAACATTCTGCGCCAGAAAACATTGCAAGTCTCACAACCATTTTATAAAATTTTTCTTTTAAGTCTAAGCGGTACTTTTCTATCACACAATAGGCTCGATGCATTCCTCCACTTCAAAATCCAACTTGAAATCTACTAATAACATTCCCATCTATATCACCATCATTTTGAACAACAGACCCAGATATCTAAAAAGTTCACTCCTTTTAATGATTTGACCAGCCATTGTTAAAATTATGCCACTAGATCTATTACTAATAGAATTACATTCTATGTATTTATCCTTAGATCCACTCAAACGAAGGCATTTAGACTCTAAAGTAGACCTCCATAATTTTAAGTTTTTTTTTTTTTCTGAACTCTTTCTCTAGTCATAACAACAAGAAGGATATCTTCAGTGAAAAACATACACCAAAGTACATCCTTCTGATTCAAGCTAAAGTCGGTCCTTGATGTAATCCAACTGAAATAGGACAATACTCGGTCAATCCTCATCCTGCTCGAACATAAGTAACAGCCCTAGTATACATATCTTTAATTACTTGAATATAAGTCATATCAACATCTTTCTTTTCTAGAACTCTCCTAAGAACACTCTTGGAATCTTATCGTAAGTTTTTTCTATATCAATTAAAATGATATGTAGATCCTTCTTATTCTACTTCTCCATCAAACCTCCTAATAAATGTATAACTTCCATAGTAGACTTGTCCGACAAAAATCCTAATTGATGATGGAAAATCTTTGTATCGCGCCTTAACCTATGTTCAATTACTCTCATAATTTTAATTTATAACACAATAACTTAATTCCTCCATAATTTGCACACTCTTGCGCATCCCCATTATTCTTAAAAAATGGGTACCAAATACTCTTCCTCCCCTTCTTTGGCATCCTTTTAATTTTTGAAATAACATTTAAAAAGTTTAGTAAGCAAAAAAAATCCCAATTCTTCTAAATATTTCCACATTTCTAAAGTTATACTATCAGGTACTACTGAATATCTTCATCTAAGAAAAATACCTTTTGATTTTCATTTTGAAAAGAATTATACTTGAATTAAACTTTTACTTTTCTTTTCTCTTTGTTTGACTGATTTATGCATATATCTTTTGCCCTATTTAGTATCTAATCTATTATAAAGATCAACAATTCATAGTATCACAAATAGTTCTCTTAAGCTCTCTATGGGTCACCTTATATTTTTCCCAACTCTCTAAGCTTTTAGATTTAAGCAAATTTTAATAACAAAATTTCTTATATTTTTATCTTGTCGTACACATAATTATTCCACCGACAATTTTAATTTATAAAAGTTTTGTCTTTTGATTCTCCAAATATATCTTTTGTCACTAATTAAGTATCTGCTACTTTATTCCACATAGAATTAACTTCTTCGTGAACATCCCAAATCTTAAAATCTTGAAGTTTGCTCATAAAAAAAATTTTACATGTGTCTTTTAAGCCCNAAAGATCAGTTGGTACAACAAGTAGTTGCTTCCAATGTTCAACAACCTACACATGTCCGACACACTTTAGACCAATCCACTTATCAGATGAGCCAGTCTTCGAATGAGGAATGTCAGGTTTATTCCAAGAGGAAGAAGAAGAATGGAGGCCGACTCGAGCTCAAGAACTTATTGGACGATACATTAGTTACTACTGGTAATGACACTCATCTTACCAATTTGTTAGTTGAATCCTTTCCTAGAACTAGAGGCAGAGGCAAGACAAAATTGGGTCGCTCTCTAGCTAACTGATACTACGTGTTTTGGTACTTTTGGTTTTTTGGGCTCTCACGTAATTTATGTATTTTCTTTTTTTGGAACATTTTGCATGTGGTGTTTATCGTGTGGGTAGGGTGTCATGTTTCGGCCCTCTGATACAACTTATCTGTATATTTTTTTCTTTTTAATATATTAGCCCTTGAGCTTTCTCAAAAAAAAAATGTATGTAATTTTCGCTTTTCAGAAATAGTCAACAACAATATAAAAGTAACAGATATGCAGACAACATTAAGAAAACAATGGTCATACAGGGGTCAAAACTCCCTAAAAAACTGGGTTAAATGTCTGTATGCAGCTAACCTTTTAATTTCTACAAAAAAACTTCAACATTTTTTACCGGGCGTGTAGACTCAGCAGAGATGTTGGACAATAAGGATGGACGCACTTTAGACACAAACACAATTATATACCAAATAAAACTTTGTTAGGATGCAATAAAACCAGCACTAGAGTTCTGGATCCCATAAGAATTTTAGTTGACCATCACTGATATTTTCAATATCTATAATTTATCTTTTAGTTATTAATTAAAAGGGTTTACATATTGCATGGAGCTACTGCTAAATACAAAATGTACGAAGAGACTATTATATTCACTCTAAGCTCTGCGTTTGAATAGATACTGCTTTCGTGACTCGAACTTAGCCCTACAGACCATACTATAAAGGTAACTTAGTAATTGCTCCAAGAAATATATTTTATCAAAGTGATGGTAAAACTTCAAATATTATATCAAAACCACTGATCTTTATCTCCCACATGAGAATAATTTAAGGACTAAATTTAATGACTTTCATGAAGGTATGCACATAGATCATAATAAAAAAAGAAAAGAGAATAATCCACTTAACCAAAAAAAAAATGCTGTCTTTATTTCTCTTACATAAATTCTGAAACTATGTTAAACAGTATAAACTGCATTTTAATAAAATTCATAGTATTAGAGTACTCACACATCGTTAAGGTTGTGAAAACATAACTCAAGATCATGACTAATATAA
>JXCR01030213.1:72963-116657 GCA_002079205.1 Phalaenopsis hybrid cultivar | reverse complement strand
CCTAAGAAGAAACCTTTTCCCCTAAAATTTTCATCAAGACATGCCACACACTGGAAGAATCCACAACCAAAATACATAATTTTGAGAAGAATAAAAAAAATTATTAAATTATTGAAAGGTTTTACATGGCCGACCCCACGTAGTGGGATTAAGGCTTTGTTGTTGTTGTAGAGTCATATTTATAGTCAAACTAGCCTTGAAGCCATAGTTTTACGAAATTCCAGAAGTCTGGTATAGACAGCACGAAAAACACTTTCCAATCTGAGTTGTTACAGAGAACAACGAAACATGGTTTTCTACTATAGTAGAAAGCCAACAAAAGAAAATATTATACATCTGGACATTACAAAAGAATCAATGTCAAAACAAAAGAAGAAATGAGAATGACCGTAAGAAAGCAGCAGGCCAAATGTCCAGTTTCAATAACAGTGAAAAAGAATCAAATAAAAAAAAAAGAAAATAGAGAATCATAGACAAATCTATAAGGCCGAGCTTGTAAGTAAGAAAAATCCATTTATGCTATAATAGAGAAATAAGTAGCTAGCAACAAAAGAAAATGGCATCAACAACAACACCAGCACAACACCAAGACAACAACGAGCTTTCAATGGTTGAAAAAAAACAAAGAAATGGGCAATCGCCTTCCAGTGATTGNAGACAACAACGAGCTTTCAATGGTTGAAAAAAAACAAAGAAATGGGCAATCGCCTTCCAGTGATTGAAAAAAACAAGTGGCATTTACATACCGAAACTGGAGTTAACCCCAAAAACAATCAAACACAAATATTATTGCTGAAAATTTGCAGGAATCACAACAAAGGTTCCTAAAACTAGAAATAAAATAATGCAGCGCAAACAAACCTCTAGGGCGAGCGTGAAGGTGATAAACCTTGGTTGGACAGCAGTTGTGGGGGAACTTTAGAAGGTTGCGTAGCACGTAGGGTTGCGGAAGGGGAGGCAGCAGCAGTTCGGATTGCTAGAAGGGTGGTGGAAGTTGATGACGGCGGTTCAGAAGATTGGCGGCATCAGGGAGGGGTTCAGGAAGGCTAGGGACAGCAAGTAGAAGGGCAGGAGTGGCTGGCGACAAGCAGATAGGGGTGCCAGCAGGATGTCGACAACAAGAATAGCGAAGGTGGAAAGTGCAGGGAAAAGGGCAGCAAGCTGGGAAGAGAAATACAAATAAAAGTTGTCGAGAAAACTACCACCCCAAAGAAAAAAACAGCAGAAGCATGACCTGTCCACGGATACGACTCTAGGAAAGGAGAACCACGCCTATGGAGAGAAATCTAAAAACAGCAAAAGACAAACCTTAAACAGCAAAGCAACATATTTATGGTAGAAATAACTAGGAGGGGAAGGCAGCCGTCAACTTTAACTTGGGCAGGCCGATTGAGTCTCCCTACTGGATCCGGACGATTCAATCTCCCTACTGGATCGGCCACATCCTTACTAAATTGGTTGAGCTGGTTCAACCCTAGACAGTCTCTCGAGTTTCGGGGAGCTTTGACATCATTCATTGATGCTTTTAGCTCCTCGTAGTACAGTGTCAAGTTCGTGACATTGAACGTCATGGAAACATTGTAGTCCCCTAGTAGGTCAATCTTATAAGCATTACATTCAACTTCCGACGTATTTTGAAGAGTCAATATGTTTTGGGCTTGAGTATTCTTAATGCTCCCACTGAAAATCTTCTTTTCTTTATCCGGATACACATTAGGTCCCCTTCTTGAAACATCACCTTCTTCGTGGTATGATTCGCTTGTGCTTGGAATTTGTGGTTAGGATTGGAGATCTTCTATCCAACCTCCTCTTGGAGCTTCAAAACCTGGTGTACCTGTTCCACACCATCTGCACTAATCTCTGATGTCGGCAAAAGAGGTACCAATTCAATTGGAGTGAGCGGATTGCGCCAATACACAATCTCAAATGGGGTGCGTCCGCTAACTTGTGGATCTGTTGTAAGAAAACTCGACTTGAGCTAGAATCAAATATCACTGCTTGATATTATTCCCAATAAAGAATCTCAAAAGATTCCCAAGGCTCCTATTCACTATCTCCGTCCGATCATCTATCTGTGAGCCGCTGAACTTAATTGAAGCTTAGTGCCTGGCTTCCCCAATAAAGTCCCCTAGAAATGACTAAAAAACTTGACAACCCTGTCAGAAGTGAACGTCCAGTGTATCTCATGTAGCCTCACAATGTCCCTGAAGTACAAGTCAGCAAAAAGCAATGCACCTAGCGTTTGGTGGCAGGGTACAAAACGCTCTACTTTTTAGAATCAATCCATAACAACCATAACGCAATCCTTGTTCGCTGCANTAGTGCCTGGCTTCCCCAATAAAGTCCCCTAGAAATGACTAAAAAACTTGACAACCCTGTCAGAAGTGAACGCCTGTGTATCCCATGTAGCCTCACAATGTCCCTGAAGTACAAGTCAACAAAAAGCAATGCACCTAGCGTCCGGTAGCAGGGTACAAAACGCTCTACTTTTTGAAATCAATCCATAACAACCATAACGCAATCCTTGTTTGCTGCGTCCACNTATATATATATATATATATATATATGTATAACTTTAAAAAAGTAATATTTTAAAATTTGAAAATATAAGACCGAACTGTTCTCATATCATCACTAGTTTATATAAACAAGCCTAATACCTCAAGCAATGCATCAATCCCGAAGGGTAGAGACACTACTTACGGGTAAGGCTCGATTAAATAAACTAAAAAGTTTATGACATCCTTTTAAGTTTGTGAAAAACATTTTTTTAAAGTGGACTGACAATTTTCTCTATTTAATTTGAAAAAATAAATAGGGTTTACATTAAGCTGGGTTCTTGAAAGTTTCTTATAAGGGCAAACCTCTATAGTTAATTACATCTTAGATAACCAAAGTCACCTAAGAAAGCTCTCGATAAAATTCGAGGGATATTGTTTTCAGGGAGTTCAAGAGGATAAAACTATTCAAAAGATCAGACAAAGAGGTGTGAAATGAGAATGACTCAAATTTGGAACATTTTATTTTGGAATCCAAAGGAAGAAAAATTAGGGGATGTCCCAGATTCTGAGGAGAACCTTGGTGAATTCTAAAGCTAACCTATGGTTTGGCTTTGATTTCAAAGAGAAGAAATATTGAATGTTTTCATCCTGTCAATTATATTAATTAGGGCTTACATTTATGCGAGACGGTCGCACAAATAGCCTGGAAGATGTGAGGGTTAGGTCGTGATGAACGACAACCTTGGAATCTTAGAGTGAGTTAGGGCTTAAATTGTATAGCAGAGCTATACAAAAGCTTAAAGACGAGTTGTGGATTTATGTCGCACTAGGCGGACAACCTCGAAAGCCTATGGCTTGTTGTTTAATTTATATGGAAAGATGTGTTGTTGTAGATCCTCATGTTGTTGCTGATTACTATTGTAGATTGTTGACCACAAAGTTAGCTCCAAGCTCCTTGACAAAGTATCAATCCTAAAGTCAAAGGTTTAAAGGTTTAAATGAAAATTTAAAGTTCAATCATTATGGAGGGGTTAAAGTTGATTAGAGCGACAGCGGTTAGGAACCCACAGTTTCCTCATTCTGGTATCACTATTTTCTTTTGAATTTACTTAGATTAAAAAAGTTGTGAAACCCATTTAAATAGAATGACGTTTTATGTTTTGTGACATTTCAAAGGATTTATGGTTACCTTTGAAATAATTTTTTTTCTAAGTTTATTGAAATTGTTGATTAATTTTGAAAATAGTTTTGGTTTTGCAAGTAAAGTAGAATGCACAAACAACCAGTTATAATATTTTGTAGTGAAAGTAAATTGTAGAAAGTAAGATGATAAAAAATAAATAACACTATAAAAGCATATATGTCGTCTTCTCGACATTCCCACTGAAAGATTAGCTTTTGCAACATGTATATAATTTTACAGGAAATTAAATAAATTACAAGAGTAGATGAAGGTGTATCTAACAGACCCTAAACTATGACTTATTGAGTCCCAAAAGATCTTAGTGGATGATTTTAGAACAAAATATAGCAAGTTCAATCTGTCTTCCGAAATATCCAAGAGATTCCAAAGTGCTTGAGGAATGACCCTGAATTGCTTTAAAGATCTCTTAAAACATTTCAAGTTCATTTTGAACTTATCATATTGTTCCATTAAACATCCAAGGTCAAGCTAAAAGGGTTACCCTGCTACTCCGTGAGCCTTAACATTTTAATCATCCCAAGGTTAGGGTACTTGGTTGATCAGTTGATATTTCACTTGATTGTTATGTAGGTGAATGCTCCCAAGGCAAGTTTAAGCCATTAAAGATTTTGTACCCACTAATAAAGTTGAGCTTGTAGTGTTTAGAAGTGTTATCATTGATCATGTTACTTTTTTAAATTTCATCAAGCAAGTTTAAATATCGAGCCTAGATCACTACCAAGCTCTTAACAATTTCAATGGGAGAATTGGAAATTGTTGAAATTTTAATTTATGTGATACATATCCTTATTAAAATATCATATTATCATCAATTTTTGGCTTAAAATAATTGAGCACATCATCCTCCTAGCATAAGCCTATCACTTCGGAATCATTTGACTTCGATTAACTTCCAAATCATGATAGTTTAGAAAATTATAATTTTACTCTTATCATGGAAAGTGGCAAATTTGTTTTTACCTTTTATCCCATTATTTTTCAATCATCCAAGAGTATTTATTAGGATCCAAATTACCCATTTTTTCTTTTAGTTATCCTAAATTTTGATTAAAGTATTAAAATCTAAAATGACCATTTTTCCCTTGGGGCTCTCCACCTCATAACTCATTAAGCATAATCCAAATTACTTTGAAAATTTTAGAGTACCCTGCCCATGGGAAAATTACAACATCAGAGGAGGAAATGTGGTTTCAAATTTTTATTTAATTTAAATAATTATTTTAGCTTACAAAATAGGATTTTCAACATTGATTTATTTAATAAATCAAAATAAAGTTTTTTTTTTGTTTATGCGAAAAATATTAGAGATTCTCCTAAATCAGAGAAACACTTAGGCAAAATTTCATAATTTTTGAATTAAATTTTAATTTAATTTTATAATTATTTATTAGTTTTATAGTGATTTAATTAAATGAAAATATGTTTTAATTACATAAATTATATTTTCTATTTTTATTAAACCTCTCTGAGTTTAGGGAACTCAGAAAAATAAATTTTATATTTTTATGATTTTTTAATTTATTTATTATAATTATTTAATGAAAAGTAAGCAAAATACATTTTTAGGCCTTTAAAAATTTATTTTTAACTTATAAAAATTAGGAAAAATATTTTAATGAGTCATAAGTGATCAGAGAACCATGAGACATTTTGAAAAACTTTTGTATTTTTGAAAAATTTTAATTATTTTAATTTAAAATATAGTTTAAAAATGAAGTATTTTCTCTAAAATAATTTTTATTTTTCCTAAGTGCCCCTTATCACAAGGAACTCAGAGAACTATTTTTTATAATTTTTTAAGTGTATTTAATTTAATATAATTATTTTTGTACAAAAATACAACTTTCCTTATAAAATTAGCTTTAGTACTCAAACTTAATCAAATAAATTTCAATTTTTTTAGTGGATCAACATGATTTTTCCACAAAATGAGGAATTGATTTTTATTTATATCTCTTTAATATTTAATTTAAATAAATTAATAAAATTTGTACACATTTAATTAGCCATAGAAATGTGCAAAATTATTCAAACTATCATGATATTTCTTGTAAGCTTGTTTTACCACATATAACCTAATAAAATTTATTTCATAATTTTTCAAGGGATATTTTAATTTATATATTTAATTTAAGCCAAAATAGCCATCCAAGATTGAAAATTAGGGTTAGAAGCTCAGAGATGCTCTCTGACATTGGAAAAATCAAAGAACATCTCCTCTATCATGAGGAACAAACCCTAAAAATTTCAAGTCATGATGAGAAATATTTAATCTGAATGAATTAAAATACCGTAGAGGCTATTTAATTAATTAAAAATCAAAGAGTCAACAAATAATTTTTATTTTTGTTCCAAATTATTCTCATCTATTCACTGAGCAAGTGATTATTTTTATTTTATTTCTATGATTTTTCTATGCTAAGTTATGGATTCTCAAAGATTTGGCATTTAAATAAATCTAAAAAATCCAAATTTTTCTACTTATCCAGCTCAACCTACGGCGGCTCCGAACGGCCGCGCAGTGCTCCGCTATTCGACACCGTTCAACCTACGACACAGTTAATTCACTTCAAGGATATTTAAGTTTAGGTCAAAAAAGGGGGGAGATCCCTTAAATCAAGGGACCATTGGTCCATAGCTCATGAGGGTGGGCTAGGTGGGTCTAGCCTAGTCACTAGAGTATAAATGGTGGTTGTAGTGGCTTTGTTTTGATTAATTTAGCTTGGCTTGGTTAACTTTGGTGCATGGGTTAAATTTTGGGGATTTTGGCTTGGATTTGGGTTTAGGTTGGGCTAGTCATGAAATTGAGCTCAATTAGGCATCATAAACAGCCAAAAAACTGCACCCCAGGAGCAAAATCCATAGCCGAACGTACCTGCAAAATATCTCCCAAAAATCTACATTTAATCCAACCAATATCTTAAATTAATGTATAACATAATTCTTCTCACAAGCCTTCCTAGAAACCCAAAAAGGCAAAACCCTAACACCTTTCCAAAATCTAATGGGCACCAAGTGAGCTAAAAAAAAAACCAATCCAGAACAAAAATNGCCACACACTGGAAGAATCCACAACCAAAATACATAATTTTGAGAAGAATAAAAAAAATTATTAAATTATTGGAAGATTTTACATGGCCGACCCCACGTAGTGGGATTAAGGCTTTGTTGTTGTTGTAGAGTAATATTTATAGTCAAACTAGACTTGAAACCATAGTTTTACGAAATTCCAGAAGTCTGGTATAGACAGCACGAAAAACACTTTCCAATCTGAGTTTTTACAGAGAACAACGAAACATGGTTTTCAACTATAGTAGAAAGCCAACAAAAGAAAATATTATACATCTGGACATTACAAAAGAATCAATGTCAAAACAAAAGAAGAAATGAGAATGACCGTAAGAAAGCAGCAGGCCAAATGTCCAGTTTCAATAACAGTGAAAAAGAACCAAATAAAAAAAAAAGAAAATAGAGAATCATAGACAAATCTATAAGGCCGAGCTTGTAAGTAAGAAAAATCCATTTATGCTATAATAGAGAAATAAGTAGCTAGCAACAAAAGAAAATGGCATCAACAACAACACCAAGACAACAACGAGCTTTCAATGGTTGAAAAAAAACAAAGAAATGGGCAATCGCCTTCCAGTGATTGAAAAAAACAAGTGGCATTTACATACCGAAACTGGAGTTAACCCCAAAAACAATCAAACACAAATATTATTGCTGAAAATTTGCAGGAATCACAACAAAGGTTCCTAAAACTAGAAATAAAATAATGCAGCGCAAACAAACCTCTAGGGCGAGCGTGAAGGTGATAAACCTTGGTTGGACAGCAGTTGTGGGGCAACTTTAGAAGGTTGCGTAGCACGTAGGGTTGAGGAAGGGGAGGCAGCAGCAGGTCGGATTGCTAGAAGGGTGGCGGAAGTTGATGACGGCGGTTCAGAAGACTGACGGCATCAGGGAGGGGTTCAGGAAGGCTAGGGACAGCAAGTAGAAGGGCAGGAGTGGCTGGCGACAAGCAGATAGGGGTGCCAGCAGGATGTCGACAACAAGAATAGCGAAGGTAGAAAGTGCAGGGAAAAGGGCAGCAAGCTGGGAAGAGAAATACAAATAAAATTTGTCGAGAAAACTACCACCCCAAAGAAAAAAACAGCAGAAGCATGACCTGTCCACGGATACGACTAGGAAAGGAGAACCACGCCTATGGAGAGAAATCTAAAAACAGCAAAAGACAAAACCTTAAACAGCAAAGCAACATATTTATGGTAGAAATAACTAGGAGGGGGAGGCAGCCGTCAACTTTAACTTGGGCCGGCCGATTCAGTCTCCCTACTGGATCCGGACGATTTAGTCTCCCTACTGGATCAGCCACATCCTTACTAAATTGGTTGAGCTGGTTCAACCCTGGACCAGTCTCTTGGGTTTCAGGGAGCTTTGACATCATTCATTGATGCTTTTAGCTCCTCGTAGTACAGTGTCAAGTCCGTGACATTGAACGTCACGGAAACATTGTAGCCCCTAGTAGGTCAATCTTATAAGCATTACATTCAACTTCCGACGTATTTTGAAGAGTCAATATGTTTTGGGCTTGAGTATTCTTAATGCTCCCACTGAAAATCTTCTTTTCTTTATCCGGATACACATTAGGTCCCCTTCTTGAAACATCACCTTCTTCGTGGTATGATTCGCTTGTGCTTGGTATTTGTGGTTAGGATTGGAGATCTTCTTTCCAACNACCCAAAAATGTTATGTATCTAGTGTGATTTACCATACCAAACCTTAATTAATCATTTAATATCGTAAGTTATAATTAGTGATCATAATAAGTGAGCTAATAAAGCTACAATGTCATGATAGCAGAAACTGATGTGGATGAGGTTCGATGCAGGTCAACTAAATCCCACTGTGACTCACTAAATATTGAAAAGCCCCAATCAAGCAGATCTAGGACATCTTAGAGTCTGTGGTTCTCCGAAAGCAAGAATTAAAAAAAAATCAAAATTCCACATAACATCATCTATTAGTTTAGATGAAAACTAGTCTGTCTTGATGCAAACCCAAAAAACACATAAAACGTTTCAAATAAAAATTTAAAGAGCACCTGAACCTACAATTTTCTTANTATATATATATATATATATATATTAAATTAAACTAGGTGACGATATTCCTATTCCGATGACTAACAACTCCCAATTTGGCCACACTCACTGTAAAAATTTGAAATTTATTTAATTAAGTTAAGAAACTAAAGTTTATTTCATGAGTAAAATGTCATTTTTGTAAACAACAAATTATATTAAATTAAATATACTTAGGAAAAAATATGAAAATTGTTTTTTTGAGTTCCTTGTGATCTGGAGCACTTAGGAAAAATATAAAATGTTTTTAAATAAATAGTTAAGTTTTGAGCTATATTTTGAAGTGAAATCAATTAAAAATGATTCAAAAATTTTCAAAAAATACAAAATGGTTCAACGTGTTCCTAATTATTTCCTGATGACTTGGGACTCTTTAAAATATTTTTCCTAATTTTTCTAAGTTAAAAATAAATATTTAAAAAACTAAAGTGTATTTTCTTATTTGCTCATTAAAATAATTATAATAAATAAAATATAAATCATATAAATAGGAAACTTGTTTCTCTGAGTTCCTTGAGCTTATGGAAATTTAATAAAATTATAGAAGGGAATTTTCAAAATCAAAATATATTTTGTTTTTAAATAATCACTAAGAATCAATAAATAGTTATAATAATTAAAATATAATTTGAAAAATCATGGAACTTTGTCCAAGTGTTCCTCTGACATAGGCGAGCCTCTAATAATTCTCTCATGACCAAAAATCTTATTTTGATTAATTAAATAAATTAGAATTGAAAAATTCTATTTTTGAATTGAAATAACAATATAAATTAAATAAAAATAATAAAAACCACATCTTCTCCTCTAATATTTTAATTAACTCATGTTTGAGTCTCCATAGAAATTTCAAGTTCACTTGAATTTCATTTGATAAGTTATAGGATAGAGAGCTTCAGGGGCAAAATCTTAATTTTGGATTTTTAATGCCTTAATTCAATTTTAGGATTAATCAAAAGGTAAATGGGTAGTATTGATTATAATAAAATCTCTTGTGTGCTTGAAATATGAAGGGCTAAGAGGTAGAAATCAAATTGTAATCCTTTCAACATAAGGGTAAAATTGTAATTTTGATTATTGTCATGATTTGGAAGTTAATTCATTTAAGATGACCATGAGGTATTGAGCTTAAGTTATGAAGATAATAATTCACTCATTTAAATACCACTACTTGAGGATTGGATGCTTGATACACCTAAAATTTATAGTCTTTATGTACACCTTTTATACATATTTTTAGGATATTGCGCTTAAATGAAAGGTATTTGTGTGTTTTTCTTTCAGGTACAATCAAATGAATAAAAAATGATAAAAGAAATTAAAGAGTATCAAATTTGGAAAAAAAATAAAGAAGGTACAAAAATGAACTTAGGCGCCTAAGCGCCCAAGACTGGCGTTTACGCGCTAGTTAAACAGAGAGAGTCGTGCCTAAGCGCCAGGTATCTCGCGCTTAAGTGCTAGAAGTAGTTCTTTGATGATTCATTGACTTTGGACAAATTTTTGAAGATGTGTTTGAAGAAACCCTTGGTAAAAATGTGGGAAATAGTTAATGGACACAAAAATTCATACAATTGGCTTTTGAAAGGAGGCAAATTCTAGAAGATTCATTGAATGGGGACACATTTTGAAGAGACACCACGACACCTCTTGGATTTTTATAAAAGAAGACTTGGATCATCCATGGAAGAGATCAATCATCATCCATCCATCTAGACCAAACATCATCCATCCATAAGATCGACTAGTGCCAACAACCACATACGCTGCCTCCGCCACCCATCACTGTCGCTGCCACCCACATCTTCATTTTATTTTGAGTTTATTTTGTATTTTGAGTGAAGGAAGAGATTCAAAGGAACTTCAAGACATTTGGTGGTGAGGAATTTGAGATAAGTTTTTATCTTTGTGACTACATTTGGTTTTAATTTAGGCTTCTTATTTGTGTGCATGATTTGTACTTTCAAACTCAGGTGTGGTTATGTTTTCTCCATGAATTCTGGGTAGTTCTATTTATCTTTTTCCTTAAAATTGTAATTGATTAAGTATTTGAGGGAAGTTGTATGTAGTATTAGACTTTAATGTTGAAAGAAGTTGTGATGATTTTAAACATTGTACTTCATTTACTTCTTGATTTGGCCAATTAAGATGTTAATACCTATTGTGAGAACATGTAAGATCCGAGTTAGTATTGTCTCAATCAACAAATGATAAGAATTACATTTGATTTCATGGGGTTGAGTGCAAATAAATAGAGAAATAAACTTTTAAGGGTGTAGAATTGGAAGATTTTGGAGTGATAGGCTAAAGCCCCCAATATTATTTATGGTTTTAGGTTTTGATGAGGGATATTAGCCCAGGGTGGAGAGAGAAGAGGGAAATCTAGAGTGAGAGCTAGTATCTTCTTACCTAACCAATCTTCAAGACTATTCAAACTATAGATTAGCCAATTTTCTTTAAAACATCTCTAGTAAGGGTAAAGAATATTATTGCTCCTATTTGGGACAACACAATCTAACTTCTTCCATAATTGAATTCTTGTACTTAATGTTAATTCATGATAAGAAAAAAGATAATTTATTTATATTGTCTTTATCTTTCAAACACTTTAAGTTATTTAGGCGCATAATTTATTCACAATTATAAAAAATTTACAAAAGGAATTGAACTTTCATTTGTATTTTAGTATCTAGAGTTTATGTAAAAATATTTTGCTAAGTAGAATTTTTTATTTAATTTCTTCTATTTTATAAAGTGCATATTATATTTTCCCTATGGGTTGATATTCGGGGCTTAATCAAAAAGTCCTATATTACTTTATAATGATAGGCATACTTCGGTAGTATCCCATATTAAATATTATAATTGTATTCTTTCTTACTTTGAATTTAAGAAATGATTTAGCTTTTGCTTGGGATCAAGTTTTTGGCTTTGTTGCAAGTAAAGAATTATAAATAAGTAAATTAAGAATGTAATCACATACATCGCATTGACATCTATAAAGAGAATCAGGATCAAGTTTTTGGTGCCATCGCCGGCGAAAATTAACAGGAATTGTAAATATTTTAAAGAGTATTGTACAAAGCAAAATTTCTATTTTTATATAATCTTATTTAATTTTTTAAATTTATTATAGGAATATTGTAGTGTTGTTTTTTATAAAGTTTTGTTTGAGTGTTTTTATTTTATTTTATGTGTTTTATAGTAATGTATGTAATGTTTAGGTAGTATAGGACTAGGACTTTACAATTCTGAATTATAAAAAACTATTAAAAAAATTAAGAATTACTAAAAAATAAAAAATTTCAGGAAATGACAAATCAAATTAATCAAAATGCTGAAGAGTTTAGACCTTTAAGAGATTATGCAAACCCTAAGGTGGATGAGCTTCATTCTAGTATTCAGAATCCCACTGTAGTGGCTAATTCATTTGAACTTAAACCCGCTATTATCCAATGATATCAAATAATCAATTTGGGTAACACCAACTAAATATCAGTATTTACATCTTGCCAATTTTCTAGAATTGTGTGTTACATTTAAATATGATGGTGTTTCAGATGAGGATTTATGTTTGCATAAACAAACAACCTTGAATTCTTATAGATTTGTTGTTAAATTCTAAAGAATGGTTTAGCTGGTGAAGACATGTTTTGTTGTTGAAGATGCTCGTGCTGCCCACAATGCAAGCTCCAACCTCGTAGTCATAGCAAGTTTAAGTTTTCTAATGTGTCAAGTCGTGATGTCAAATCAAATGGTCCTATGGTTATGGTTCCTTAAATATTATGAGACTTATTAAAGTTGATTAGAGTGACACTAGTTAGGATCTCATGGTTCCCACTTTCTGGCACCATTATTTTCTTTCGGATTCACTTGGTCCAAATGAATTTACTAAACTCAACTTAATGAGTTTCATACTTTCATTTATACCGTGATAAATCTCCTTAGCAACCGTAAGTTACCTCCTCTGAGTGATTCCCGATCATATGATAGAGACATCTTAATTTAGTTGTAATTGTTGTTTTGTAATGTTTGTGATTAGATTTTAAGTTTTCTTATATTTTGAATGTTGTGGCAATGAATTTTATCTTGATTGATTTTAGTTTTGGTTTTGGTTTCAGTTTTGTGGCTATCCTAAAGGTTTTAGTATCCATGCAGGGTGACATCGTTGTTTAGCATGCAAGTTCATAAATATAAAAGTAGAGAGTAGAAAGTACAAGAAAAGAAAGTACTATAAAATGTAAAAGTGTACCTGACGAGTTTTCTCATTCCTCCACCTAAAACTTTAGTACTTGCAAGGCATATGTATATGTAATTTTGCAGGAATTAAAGCATGCTTATAGAAAAGGGTAGGAAGTACAAACTTAAAGTGTGCCTACCAAATCCTTTGTCATATCTTGGTGTATTTAAATTTTAAGGATGATTACATTAAGTAAATCAAAATAAGCTCAAATTTTCTTCAATATTTACAATGGATCACGAAGAAGTTTTGGGTAATACCTTAGACATTTCATGGTCCTTAGGGTTATCTTAAGTTCATTTTAGTTTTATCATACTTGCTATATACATCATCCAATTAATACCCTTATGCTTAATAAACTTGATGTTTTGACTATCCCTTAAGTGGAGTAATTATCACTTGATATCTCACTTATGAATTAGATGGGCAACGACCCTTGAGGGCGACTTGACTTAATTAAGGAATTTAGTTAATTTGATTATTTATAGCATGGGCTTGTGATGTTTTAAAATTTTCAAATTAATTGTCTCTTGTTCTCTAAACTTCATTTGATAAAATTTTGATTAAGCCTAATTCACTACTAAGCGCTTAAGATTTAAAGGGTAGATTTGTAATTTTATAAAAAAAGGTTTTGAATATTTGTGCTCTCAGTCATGAATTATAAATTATATTAAAACCATCAACTAGGGTTCAAAATCAGTGAATTATGATCTTCCAAATCAAACCCCTCACCTTATTATACCCTTATTTAAGTATTCTTCAAAATTTCATCAATTTGAAAATTTATAAATTTATCCTTTATGAAATTCAACGTAAGGTTGGTTTCAACCACTTATCCCTTTATATGTTTCAATCATCAAGACATGTTATTTTAAGATCATTTATTAGCAATTTACCCTCTTGATTAGGCGTAAATATTAATTAAGCTCTAAATTTCAAAATTACTCTTTTGCCCCTAAGGCCTTAACACCCCATAATTCATTAAGTTAGGCTCAAATGACTTGGAAATTTTATGTTACCTAACTAATGTGTTAAATAAAACATCAGAGGAGAAAATGTGATTTTTCTGAATTTATTTGATTTTTATAATTATTTTTAATGTAAAAATAGAGATTTTGAATGAAAATTTAGTAACTTAATCAAAATAAGACTTCTATCCATAAGAAAATTATTGGAAATTGAACTAGGTCAGAAGACCACTTGGACCAATTTTCATTATTTTTAGAGATTTAATTTAATTATTAAAATTATTTGTTGGTTTTATGTATTAATTAAATTTAGAATAATATTTAAATGTAAAATTGAGTTTTATATTTTTAATAAATCTCCCTAAGTCTAGGGAAAACAAAAAAAAATATTTCATATTTTTTTGATTTATATTTTCATTATTGGAATTATTTTAGTGAAAAATTAAAGAAAATTCATTTTTTAAGCTTTTAAAATTAATATCTTTACTTAAAAAATTAGTAAAATTATTTTGGTTGGTTTCAAGTGATGAAGAAGCCAAATGTGATATTTTAGTATGTTTTTACAGTTTAGCAATTTTTATGATTTCCTTATTTTTTAATTATTTAAATGTCCAAAAATAGCCCAAAATGAAGTATTTACTTTAATTCAAATTTTATTTGCCTATGTTCCTTTGATTATAAGGAGCTCCCAAAATAATTTTGGTAATTTTTGGAATTGTGTTTAAATTATTATAATTATTTTAATACCAAAAATGTGGTTTCACTTAATTAAACCATTTGAGAGGTCCAATTAACTCTAATTAACTAGAATTTTTTATGGGAAGCTCCCATGACATTAAATTACAATGCGAAATAACTTTTATACCAGTTACATTTATAATTACTCCAAATTAATTTTCTTTTCATTCTTAGGGTTAGTGACAATTAGGGTTATTTTAAATGATTTAAATCAACTTTATATTTTTCGTAGGATCCTCTAGCAACAATGAATCTACCAAAACAAATTTTGTATTTTTCTAGTGATTATTTTAATTATTATAATTTTATACCAAAACAGGGAGTATTACTTTGAAAATTAGACATGTCTAGTTAAAGATGCCCCCTGACCTTAGAAAAATCAAGGGAGATGCCTAACAAAAAAGACATTAAAAGCCCCATGGTCTCATGTCATGGCAAAATGTCTATGCAAATGGAGAATTTAAATAAAGAAAATACCATTTAAATAATTTAAAATAATACATGAATCAAATAATATTCAAAATATTTCCACTTTGTTCTCCTCTTCAGCGAGCAACATAGTATTTTTATTTTATTTTTATGATTTTTCTACACAAAGATATGAATTTTTGAAGTTTTGAGAATTAAATAAATAAGAAAATATCCCTAATTGCCTACTTATCCTACATAGCCTCGTACACATCGAACTTTACACACGGCACACTATCGTTTGACGTCGTCGTCCAGGTAGCCGCCACGCGTCCCCGCGGTTCCATCCCCTTTCCTCGTCTAGCATGATCAGGGCCGTCCAAGTAATACAAGCTCGATCAGACAAAGTGCAGCCATTGTCCCCAATAAAGCCAACCGGCAAACCATACATTTTCAAACAATAATATCTCACTGAATTCTTGACCAAATCTTGTGTTGTTTGTTCCTATAAACTCGTCTTGACTTGGAGAACATATTCATACGGTTAATCGACCCTTAAATAAAATCTATGCAAATGGAGAATCAAATGGCACTCAATTTAGGGCTAAGTTTCAATACCTTGGTCCAAGAGGGGAGGCCTCAATTGGATGCTTGTGGAAGCTTCGTGAGGGTCCCAAGAGCTTAGGGATGGAGCCTCTAGATGTGGTGAATTTTTTAGATATGAATTTGACCAATGCCAAATTTGGGGGTTGATCAAAGTTCACCTTAGGGAGCTCTGGTGATGGGGCTTCTATGGGGAATCTTTCTCTCTCACTGTGGGAATGATGTGGGTGCAATTAATTTGAAATTGGTGGAATTTGGGGGGTTTCATGTTTCAGGCTTGAACTTGAGCTCCAAAATTGAGCTCGAGCAATGGCTTTGAGTGGCTAAGGGTGGTTGGTCTAAGCTCAAGTGGTCTCAAGGAAGCTCTGGAAGTAATTTGGTAGAGTTTCCATAAGAAATTTCAAGCTCTCTTAGTTTGGCTAAGGGGGGGTTTATATAGATGGAGAAGGAGAGGCCACCAGAGGAAATTGATAGGTGCTTTAGGTTGCTTATGTGGGTGCCAACAAGGTGAAAAAATCTTTTTGAGATGAGACAACTTGGATGGGCTTAATTTTCAGTTTTGGCCTTGGTGGGGTTTTTGATTTTGGGTTTTTCAGCAGCCTAGGTGGCCGGATGGCCAGGCTCAGGTCGTCATCCAGTCTAGGGAGGTCAGGGCTTAGTTTTAGTGAAGTCAATTGGAGTTGGCTATGTGTAAATGCATGGGATCAAAATGGTATGGGGAAATGATTATTTTGGATCAAATTGGGTCAAGGCATTGTTTTGGTTGGATTCAACCACCAACGTTGGTCTTGGGCTGAAGATGATCAGATGGGTCAGCTAAATTGGTGTGAAGAAGTCCCCATCCAAGTGATTTGGTTAAGTATAAGGTTTAGAGGATTCAATAAATGGGTTAAAAACCTTTTTAAAGAAGCTTGAAAGTGGCTTTTCCTCTTCGCATTAATAGCTTAATCATGTGGCATGACTCTCATGGCTTACATATGGCTTGGGAGTGCCTTCATGGCTTACATATGGCTTGGGAGTGCCTTCATGGCTTACCTTTGGCCTGGCTAATTTTCATGAGAAGGGAATTTGAATTTTTTGTATATTTTTCTGCAGTTTTTTATGAGGTTTGATTTGGAATGAATTGATCATGAGATCAAAACTTAGGAAGTGATATTTGACNTTTCCTGAACAATGTACTCCCTCAGCGAACATCTAAAAATACACATATTTGGTAAAACAAGTAAACATCAGCACAATAATACTGTTCAATAGGCTTCTCCCGACACTGCTACCAGATTTTCTCGAAATCCTAGTCTGTCTCGTACAACTCCAACACTACCTAAAAAACCTACGAATCAAGCCTGAATTGCCATGATCAGCAAGTGACGATGAATCAATGCTTTTGTTGTGTTGTTCTGACTCCCCGCCTTGTGCTTAAGCACGAAATGGAACCATACTAAGAACTCCACCCAAGAGGTGTGTCGGCCATTCAGTTTGCTCTAGCTGTCCAAGAATTTCAAAGCCTAATGATCCGTGACCAAAGTGAATTTGTTTGTCAGTAGGTAATGGCTCCAATGATCAAGAGCTCTCATAATAGCATAAAACTCCTTGTTGTCTGTCGAATATTTCGTCCTGGACTTATTCGGCTATTCACTGAAAAATGCTTTGAGGTGGCTTACCTATTTCAACACTGCTCCTACCCCCACATTGGATGCATCACACTCTACCTCAAACAACTGATTGAAATTTGATAATGCCAAAAGTGGCCCGAATCACCTTCTCCTTCATTCTATTGTAACTGGCCTGAGTTGCATTTGCCCACTCAAATTTCTCTCTTTTCAAAAGCTCTAGCAGGGGAGCGGCAATGGTACTGATGCTCCTGATAAATCGCCTGTAGAGTAATAAGAGTCTCAAAAATTGCCTCAGCTTGGTGAAAGACTGTGGTGCGGTCCAACTCACAATGGCCTTGGCCTTTATAGGATCGCTTTGGATGTTTGCACTACACACGATATAACCCAAAAAGCATTCATGTGTTATTTAAATCGGCACTTCCATTGATGGGTCTATAGCTTTTCTGATTGCAGAACCTCGAAGACCATCTTCAAGTGTTGTAAGTGCTCCTCCTCAAATCCATTGCACACTAGAATGCCATCGAAGTACACCACCACGAATTTACCGACATGACTCTGAAATATCTGGTTCATCAATCTCATGATCATGTTGGGTGCATTAGACAACCCGGAAGGTATGATTGTCCACGAAGTGAAGAGTTGGGGTAGCCGAACAGAGAGACGAGAGGTCGGAAGTTTAGGAGGAAATTTCGCCTATATAAATCGACTTATCGTGGGTTCAACGACGTGCGAAGGAGAAAAAGACGACGCGAGGTAGGAAAGAAGCGACGCCACAGTCATGTAGAGGCGCGAGTGCGGGAGTTCCTGCACACTCGATCTTGTGAACGAACAGACGAAGGAGGAGAAGAGGGGCAGCGTTGCCGTCTCGCGACAATGACTCTATCAAGCTTAAAGAAGGAATTGGCGAGGTTGTCTCGCAAAAGAAGAGGAAGACGAGAAGGGATGAGTTCGAGCGGGAGACCAGTCTCTCAATCTGACACTCATGAGCATTCTATGGGGGTCATTTGGACGGAAGACATATTATGATACAGCTGAGCATAGAAGAAGATTACACGAGGATCTTCTCAAAGAAATTCATCACAATCGAAGGCAAACATATGAAATTGCTCAAATGGACCCTTAATCTTGATCCCAGTCAAGAACCTCTAATTGCGCCTATCTGGTTCTCATTACTTGAACTCAAGCTTCAATTCTTTGACCTATCTATCTTATATGCAATTGAAACTATTCTTGAAAAACTTTTGCAGGTAGACTTACCTACAGTTTGTTTCTCAAGGCCTTCTATTGCAAGGATTTTGATTGAAAGAGATATTACAATATCAGATATAGAAAAAGTCTGGTTTGGCTCTGCTCACAATGGTTATTGGCAAAAAATCATTATAGAACAAAAATCTTACTACTGCAAGCATTGCAAGATGTTTGGACACCCGCAGGAAAAATGTTTCAGATTGCACATACAGTTGAGAAACAATAGTCAAAAGTAGAAACATGATATTAGTGCACCTCATGTGCCTGAACGCGCTCCCAGCAAACCTGATGACAGTCAACCTGAGGAGAGAATCACCACAAGACAGGGGTTGGTGTCTGCCCCTGTGATCCCTTCTCCTGACCATACTATAACGGATAATGTTCAAATCGAAAATCAGGATAGCCCCATAGCTCCTATTCAGGAAACATCAGGTGCAGAGGTGACAATTCACACTTTACATATACTGGAATCTATCGTTGTGGTAATGACTGTCTTTCCTTCTATTGCAGTTCTAACATCTAATCAAACTGAGGATCACAAGAGCCAGTCTTTAGAGGAAGAAAGACAGGTTTACACTTCTCGGCGGAAGAAGAAGGTTGGTGGCACACTCCAACTTATAAACTTAATGGATGATACTTTAGTTACTCTTGACAATGACACGATTCTTCAAAGTTTGTTATCTGGCTCCGCTCATAAAACTAAAGGAAGAGGCAGGACTAAAATGGCTCGTCCCTAGCTACTTGTTTTCTGTATGTTTTAAATTTATTTTACATTTTTATTGAGTTTATCTGTATCTTTGTATTGAANACGTGCTCCCAGCAAACCTGATGACAGTCAACCTGAGGAGAGAATCACCACAAGACAGGAGTTGGTGTCTGCCCCTAAGATCCCTTCTCCTGACCATACTATAACGAATAATGTTCAAACAGAAAATCAGGATAGCCCCATAGCTCCTATTCAGGAAGCATCAGGTGCAGAGGTGACAATTCACACTTTACATATACTAGAATCTATCGTTGTGGTAACGACTGTCTTTCCTTTTACTGCGGTTCTAACATCTAATCAAACTGAGAATCACAAGAGCCAGTTTTTAGAGGAAGAAAGACAGGTTTACACTTCTCGGCGGAAGAAGAAGGTTGGGGGCACACTCCAACTTAGAAACTTAATGGATAATACTTTAATTACTCTTGACAATGACACGATTCTTCAAAGTTTGTTATCTGGCTCCGCTCATAAAACTAAAGAAAGAGGCAGGACTAAACTGGCTCGTCCCTAGCTACTTGTTTTCTGTATGTTTTAAATTTGTTTTACATTTTTATTGAGTCTATCTGTATCTTTGTATTGAGGTATTACTGTATGAGTAGGGTGCCTCTATTGGGCCCTCTCATACAACATTTATGTATCATTTCTATTTCGATAAAAACAGCCCTTGGGCTTTCAAAAAAAAATTATATATATATATATATACACACACACACACACACAAATACATATATTATTGAGTAGAAAAATAAAAATGTGATAATAAAAAAACGTATTAAATTTGTAATAAGAAAATAAGTAAATTAAAATTTAATATGAATACCGTGTTTATTTTAGGTATTCAATTTTAGATGAGCCGACATCAAGACAAATTAATGGACATCGAGGTGAGTACTTGTACTTTTAAACTATAGTAATAATTTATTTCTTCTCAAATATGTTTGGAGTTGAAGATATTTGTGGATGTTTTATCCTGATTGAGTTATTCTTTTTTTATTGATCATATCTTGTGAATTTTGTAGCTATTTACTCATGCATTTTAGTGTATGTTTTACATAGTATGATTGAATGTGATGAACACATGTTTATGTTGACTGATTTTATGTGCATGATTGTCTATGATGGAGCACCCCTTGATGGTACTAGTGGAGGAACACTAATGTACTTGTGTACCTAAATTGAAAAAAATATTGATACTAACGTGTCTTAATTGACACAATGTTTAGACGGTGATTCTTGTGACGGTTGTATATGTACAAAATGGTATTGATATGATATTGGTAAAGGCTCATTTGAATAGCAACAAATGTTTAAATTGATTTATTTAAATAATTTAACTCGCATGCATATTATTTCTCTTGTATTACTATAGTTTATGAGCACGAATATTCACTAACTCGTTTAGCTCACAGTTGTTTTAACTAACTTTTCAAGTTTAATTAAATTATTAAAAGATAAGCGATTGAGAATAAAACATTTATAGAAGACACAGATAACCATCAACGAGGTAAATTTTAATTGTCTAATTTAATTTTATTTGTAGTTGTTATTTCACTTGTTAAATTGAAGGTTAATATAGAAAATTTATTTCACACAGTCCGACCATCTGTTCCCGCCTTCGTTAACTTCAAGCACCGGGCCGGGCCATGACAGTTTTTGCGGGGCCAACCCCAATTTCTTCACTACANTACCGTGTTTATTTTAGGTATTCAATTTTAGATGAGCCGACATCAAGACAAATTAATGGACATCGAGGTGAGAACTTGTACTTTTAAACTATAGTAATAATTTGTTTCTTCTCAAATATGTTTGGAGATGAAGATATTTGTGGATTTTTTATCCTGATTGAGTTATTCTTTTTTTATTGATCATATCTTGTGAATTTTGTAGCTATTTACTCATGCATTTTAGTGTATATTTTATATAGTATGATTGAATGTGATGAACACATGTTTATGCTGACTGCTTTTATGTGCATGATTGTCTATGATGGAGCACCCCTTGATGGTACTAGTGGAGGAACACTAATATACTCGTGTACCTAAATGGAAAAAAATATTGATACTAACGTTTCTTAATTGACACAATGTTTAGACGGTGATTCTTGTGACGGTTGTATATGTACAAAATGATATTGATATGATATTGGTCAAGGCGCATTTGAATAGCAACAAATGTTTAAATTGATTTATTTAAATAATTTAGCTCGCATGCATATTATTTCTCTTGTATTATTATAGTTTATGAGCACGAATATTCAATAACTCGTTTAGCTCACAGTTGTTTTAACTAACTTTTCAAGTTTAATTAAATTATTAAAAGATAAGCGATTGAGAAGAAAACATTTATTAAAGACACAGATAACCATCAACGACGTAAATTTTAATTGTCTAATTTAATTTTATTTGTAGTTGTTATTTCACTTGTTAAATTGAAGGTTAATATAGAAAATTTATTTCATACAGTTCGACCATCTGTTCCCGCCTTCGTTAACTCCAAGCACCGGGTCGGGTCATGACAGTTTTTTCGGGGCCTACCCCAATTTCTTCACTACCAACATGGATATTACATTCTCATAGCTCCAACTGTCGATAATCAAACTGCAAACTTTGCCCTTCACCGTACACTTGGTGTGAAAGATACTACATCTTAGCCATGATTGATCCCTTTTTGGCTTAATCTTTATGACTCTCTGTATGGCTAGCATTTCTCCCTCATTACCCNTGCCCTTCACCGTACACTTGGTGTGAAAGATACTACATCTTAGCCATGATTGATCCCTTTTTGGCTTAATCTCTAGGACTCTCTGTATGGCTAGCATTTCTCCCTCATTACCATGGAGCTGAAGTACTTTCTCTGGATTCACCTAAGATTTCTCTTCCTCCACCTCCTCGACAATGCTCTACTTTGTGAATGAAACAACTCAGCTCGTGGGACAACTGAAGGCTAGTGTCCTTAGCCGTGGCATTCAAAACATCTCTTGTCAGGCATTGTACCGGGCAAGCTACTCTTTTTCGGCCTCTTTACACTCAGATCTTATCACTCCACAGTCCTNGAATGAAACAACTCAGCTCGTGGGACAACTGAAGGCTAGTGTCCTTAGCCGTGGCATTCAAAACATCTCTTGCCAGGCATTGTACCGGGCAAGCTACTCTTTTCCGGCCTCTTTACACTCAGATCTTATCACTTCAGAGTCCAGTCTTTCCAACTCCATAAGTACATTTGTCGGTAGTTGTAGCTGCAAGTGATTGCCTGAATGAGGACTGTTGTCTGGAGGAGGGTTGTTGTCTGCTATACTTTCGTTGTCTTTCCACCTGCAAAGCTAAAATATGGACACTCCTAGCGACCAATATGGTTGTAACTGTACAATGTTGTTAATAAGAGGCTTCAGGCCCCCCATAATACAAATTATGGTGTGTTCTTTTGGCTCAACCAACTCATACTTCATCTGCAACTGGCCAAACTGCATTGTAAACTCCACTGATAGGTCTCTGTTGCAGGTAATGGAGTCTCAGAAACATATCCTGAGGGCAATGAGATAGTCGGTATTTCCTCTGAATTTATTTCNGCAACTGGCCAAACTGCATTGTAAACTCCACTGATAGGTCTCTGTTGCAGGTAATGGAGTCTCAGAAACATACCCTGAGGGCAATGAGATAGTCGGTATTTCCTCTGAATTTATTTCCTCTTTTTTTTCCAACTTGGTAATCTTATCACTGTCTTCTCTCCTTCTCTACCTCCGAAAGTTTTCTCACCACAAGGAGGCGCACTTCTTCAACTTGATGGCGGTCAGTTTTACCTATTTATCCTCGAAAGTTCCTTATATTCGAAGATTTGCTCAATAGATTGCAGTCATCCAATAAATTTGTATAGATCCATACCTCCGTTGAACTCAGGCAAACCCACTTTGATGTTGAAATCCCCGTCCTCCATATGTGGTCTCCTCTCTTGGCCTTCTCTAATACTAAATTCTGAAACATCAAGGTTTGTAATCCTCAAGACTGACATCTTTCCCATGGAATGGATTCAGATTATTGTCCCTTCCTCCCCTTCGACTTTCCAAATCACGATCGAGGGTAATCTCCCCTGGGTTCAAACGTCAATCTTTGAAGCCTTTTTGAAGCTATATCTCGTTCAAGGAAAGGTTCAACATGTGTCTCCTTGGTGGGGTTTGGGGATTGGAAGAGGTGATCGAGGAAAGGAAATGAAATTTTTGTTGGGGAGGTAAGGTGGATGCCAGGAAACCTTATGATAGGACTAGAGTTAGGGTAGGTTCCGACATGTATCTTCTTGGTGGTATGATTAGGGTTTGGGGATTGGAAGAGCTGATCGAGGATAGGAAAGAAATTTTTTGTTCGAGGGTAAGGCGGATGCCAAGAAACCGTAGGATAGGACTAGAGTTAAGCCAGCTCTGAACCAATTGATGCCGGAGTTAACCCAAGAAAAAATCAGCACAAATATTTTTGTTGAAAATTCAAAGGAACCACAACAAAGGATCTTAAAACTGGAAATAAAATAACACAGCACAAACAAGCTTCTAGGGGGAGGGTGAATGCGATGAAACTCAGTTGGACAGCAAGTATGGTGGTGGTTTGGAAGGTTGAGACAACACATAAGGTTGCAAGAAGGGTAAGCGATAGTAGATTAGGTTGTTGGAAGGGTGGCGAACGTAGATGAGGGTTGTTTGGAAAGTTGGCGGTAGAAAAGAGGGGTCCAGAGAATTTTGGTGGCTGTCACGACCCAGCCCGGGGCTTGGAATTAATCAAGACGAAAACAAAGTCGGATAGTGGGAAATTAAATTACGATATTTATTTTTTCTAACTTGCTATCAACATATGAAAGAATCACTAATCAATTTATTTAAAGTAATATATTTAAATTTACCTCATTACTAGTCCACATCTTCTAAAAATATTTTCTTTTATTGCTTATTTTTTAATCAGTTAAAATTAATCTGAAAAGTTAATTTAAAAATAATTGTGAGCTAAACAGGCAAATGAATATTCATGCTTAAAAACCACAATAATACAAAAGAAACAGAAGCGATATACATGTCGGTCAAGTTTTTAATATATCAATAAAATATTTAATGTTATTCAAAGAACTTTAATATATCAATAACATATTAATATCATTTTATATTTGTACAACTGACATAGGAACATCCTCTAAAAATTATGACAATTAAGACACATCAATATCAATATCATTTTTCATATACATGCACAGATATCTTAGCATTCCCCACAAGTATCATCAATGGGTGACTTCATCATAGTCAGTCATGCAGATGCAAATAATAAATATAGATATTATTCACGTGCTCGTCACATTCAATTTACTATATATAACATGCATGATATTATGTAACTACAAACATTACTATCAATGTGACCAATAAAGAAAAATATATAAATCAAAAATAATGTTTGTGCAAATTTCATTATCTATTAATGCATAAAAAATCGAGAACCAAAATATTAACATAAATTAAAAGTAAGACCACTCACCCCAAAGTTGTATGCCTTGTTTCATAATTAGCTGCCTACAATATCATAAAAATATAATTTTAAGCATATCACTAATTATGTTAAATTAAACTCTTAATTACTTATGCAACTTTAATTGTTGATTAGAAGTTTCATTTCAAGTATTCATATTGCTTTAATTTAACAATAAAAACTTTAAATAAATCAATATTTTTTATTTTATTCAATATTCAATAAATATCCCCTCATATTTAATTTAGTAGTTATAATNATATATATATATATATATATTGTGTTGGTTTGTTTTCAAAAATATTTTAAGTTTTAATATCAGGCTTTCATTGTATCATTCTTTGTTCATTATAATTTAGAACCAATACATGGTTCCATGGCTCTTTATCAATCACACAAAGAGGGAAATTTGACAAGCAAGTTGAAGTCTGAAAGAAATTTCATTAATCTTCTTCAAATACGTTACAGATTGAGTACATGCTGAAGTATCAAAAGACAATAGGCTGAATACATCTGAAACATCATATACTGAATACATATCATAAGCTGAACATATTTGATACATGTCTCATCGTATATGTTGCATCAAAGCACGGTACAAAAAGGTTGTCCATTGACTGTCCATCCTTGGTAAGGTGAGCTCATGATCAAGTTGTCCTACTAAGCCACGCTCCAGAACAAGAATTTTTTTTACGTGTACTTAGAGGTGAAACCTTCTCATAGCTCATAAGGTTTTAGTTCCTCCAACTCTGGGTCCGGACAGAAACCCGGTGGTATTTTGTTGTCTTGCATTCTTCTAAACGTTACAGCTACTCTGGGATATTACACTCTCAGGATGCAGTGCTAGGCTAAATTGGCCCCATTTCCTTTTAAGACCAGTACTGAACCCGTTGGCGGTAGAATCTCAACGGACCCTCTGAATTCCCTGGGGCCAATGATGTCGATTTCCCTTTTAAAGTGTATGTTACTTCTATTCATGAAATACACTGTGCAAAAAGGTCTAACGAAGTCATGGTGATCAATATGGAGAGGAATGCAATCCCCTTTCTCATAAATATTAATTATGTAGCTATTTGGGATGCAATAGGATGGTAATATACTCCATTGAATCATCCTTTTGACCATTCTTTTTATTCCATAAGGCATTGGATCCACCTCATCATATCTCAAGATTCCTCGAGGGTTCCCTTGCCTATCTTCAATAAAATTTGAGCAATAACCACATTGAATGGTTATTCTACCCTTCCCACACATCCATTTCCGTGGCTCTAAATAAGTTCTTGGCCTCAGCTGACCAGCTCAACCTCTGTCTCTCAGATCAAATACAAAGTCTTAAATTCTTTTTTCATCATTTACTAAGAAAACCCCAGTATACAACTCTAAGCCTTCCAATATGTTGACAATTTTACCTCAAACTTCTTCATAGAACTCGAACTCTCTCCATTTGACTTTGAACATTCTCTCTAATTCTGTTGTGGAAACCTCCATAGACTGTTGGGGCTGTCCTCTAGTCTCAACACCTTCAGGAACTGATGTTTGGTCTAATTTTGTAAGTAATGGGATGTACGACTCAGCATCTGGATGCGCTGCCTTGTGGCCTCCTACACTGGCGGTTGTGAACTCTTGGAAAGAACTATAGCAAACCAAATATAGAACGTTGTTGTCGGCACTATTTTAGTTTGGGGAGTTACCCGTAAGAAGCTGTCGGCCACCGGAATTGAAATCTCATCGCCCGCCTCGGAAGGACGTTTTAATTTACATATAGATTTAAGTTTAGAAAAATATAAAATCAAAATGACCCTATATTTTTTATAGTTTAAATGAAAGAGTGATATACCACCCTGTATCTATCTCAAAGGATAAGCATAAGACTTGAGGATGAGGCTTGATCAAATAAACTAAGAAATATATGACTTCCGTTTGGTCTACAAAAATGTTTTATTTGCCGACAATTTCCCCTATTTAATATGAAGAACTAAATAGGTTTTATATTAAGCTAGGTTCGGAAAAGTTTCCTATAAGGGTAAGCCCCTATAGTTAATTACATCTTAATTGACCGAAGTCACCTAAGAAAACTCTCGATAAAAATCAAGAAATATTATCTTCAAGGACTTCAAGAGGATAGGACTGTTCAACGAGATAGGACAGAGAAGTGAAAAATGGGATTGGCTAAAGTTTGGAACATTTTTATTTTGGAATCAAAAGGAGGAAGAACTAGGGGATGTCATGGATTCGGAGGAGAACTTCAGTGACTTCCTGGTCTATCCTATTTTTTGGCTTTAGTTTTATGGAGAAATATTTAGGTGTTTCATCCTACCAATTTTATTAATTTAGGACTTACATTCGTGTGAAACAATCACACAAATAGCCTGGAAGATGTGAGGATTTAGGTCGTGACAAAAGACAAACTCGGAATCCTAAGATGAGTTAGGGCTTATATTATACAACATAGTTGTACAAAGGCCTAAAGATAATTGAGGATTTATGTTTCATAAGAAAACTACCTCGAAGTCCTATGACTTGGTTGTTTATTTCTAAGGAAGGAATGATTTAGCTGGGAAATACATACTTTGCTATTGAAGATGACCATGCTGCCCGCCATGCTAGCTCCAAGCTTCTTGTCGTGACGAGTTTAAGTTTTTTATGGTGTCCAGTAATGATGTCAAATCAGGTGGCCCTATGGTTGTAGTTCTTTAAATATTATGGGCATGTTAAAGTTGATTAGAGCGACACCGGTTAGGATCCTACGGTTCCCTCGTTCCAGTACCACTATTTTTTGTTGAATTCACTTAGTCCAAATGAATTTACTAAACTCAACAATGAATTCCATAATTTCATTTAGACCGTGGGTCCAAATGAATTTACTAAACTCAACTTAATGAGTTTCATAATTTCATTTAGACCGTGAGACCTCGTTACTAAACTCAACTTAATGAGTTCCATAATTTCATTTAGACCGTGGGAAACTTCATTAGCAATGTAAGGTTACCTCCTTGAGTTCCATAATTTCATTTAGACCGTGGGAAGCCTCGTTAGCAACCATAGGTTACCTCCTCTGAGGGATTCCCGATCATCTGATAGAGACATCTTAATTTAGTTGTAGTTGTGATTTTTTTGATGTTTGTGATTAAATTTTGAGTTGTTTTATATTTTAAATGTTGTGGCAGTGAATTTTATCTTGGCTGATTTTAATTTTTGTTTTGATTTTGGTTTTGGTTTTGTGGCTATTCTGATAGTTTTAGTTTTAATGCAGGGTGACATTGTTGTTTAGCATGTAAGTTTGTGTTAACATCAAAAGTACAGTAATAAAGTACAAGAAAGATGACGCTGTAAACTGTAAAAGCGTATCTGGCGAGTCTTCTCGTTCCACCACCTAAAACTCAAAATGCATGCCAGGGCTTTTTATATGAAGCAGGAAAGTAAATTTTTTGTGACCTACCTAACCCTAGGTCATATGGTTCCCTCTTAGTTTGATTAAGAATGATTTTTGTTAAGCAAAACATACTAACTTTAGTAGACCTCTCTGGTATCCAACCGATCTGGAAAAAGAAGCAGGTCAATGCTTCCCTCTCACCGCCTGGTGTAAAGCCTCGAGCTCATTTTAACTTATTATATTGCTTAATAAATCCATCTTAAAAATACTTTTAATGCTCAATGAACATTTATGTTTCAATTACCCCTAAGAGTAGGGTAATTATCATTTGTGATATAATTTGTAAATTATGTGGGTGAACTATCAAAGACATTTAGCCAATTTTTTTAATTTGGGCTTGTAGTGTTCTAAAGGTGTTTAATTTTAGCTATGTTCACTTTTCTAATCCTTATTTAATCATATTTGATTTAGTCTAGGTCACTACTAAGCCCTTAAGGTTTTGGTGGATGTCTTAGTTTTTTTTTTAAAAGAGACTAAAATTTTAAGTGATGATGATTCATTTTTTAAAACTTTTGAAAATCATTTGAAACTCAAATAGGGGTATTAAATTAGTGAGTAATTAACACCCAAAACTATACCCCTAAGTCTAGGATCATTTGGTTGACTAGACTTCCAAATTTTAATATTTTAATGAAGTTACAAATTTATTCTTTAATTATCAAAAGTGAGATTGGTTTCTACCAATTAATCCCCTTGTATTTCAATCATCCAAATAAGTTAGTTAAAATCAGAGGTTACCATTTTCCCTCTTTGAATTAATCCTAAATGTTTAATTAAGGCTAAATTTCCAAAATTACACTTTTGCCACTAAGGCTCTATCACTTCATAATTTGTAAATTTAAACCAAATGAATTCAAAATTTTTATCTTACTTTACTCATTGGTCAATTAGGATATCAGAGGTGAAAATGTGATTTTTCAAAATTTAATTTAATTTACATAATTATTTTTATGCAAAAATAAGATTTTTCAAAGAAAATTCCATAACTTGAACAAGACCAAGCCTAATCACTTGAATTTTTTACAAAAGGTAGACTTAGATTAGAAAACTATTTGGACAAAATTTCATGATTTATTGAGTTTTTTTGTGAATTTTTAGAATTATTTAAAATTTTGGAGCATTTATTAATTATAAAATATTTTAGTGTAGAAAATTAAGTTTTATATTTTTGAAAAATCTTCCTGAGTTTAGAGAAACTAGAGAAGCAAATTTTACATTTTTATTTTATTTTTCTTTGATTTATTGGAATTATTTTGGTAAAAATCCATTTTTAGCCTTTAAAAAATTATTTTAGGCTTTAAAATTGAATATCTTCACTTTGAAAATGAAGAAAAATATTCCAATTGTTTTTAAGTGCTTAGGAAACAATTTAGAACATTTCTATGAATTTTAATATTTTTGTGATTTTTATCATTTGTAATTATCTAAAATATTTAAGAATAGGCTAAAAAATTAAGTTTTTATTTTAGACACCATTTTATTTTTAGAAAATCCCTCTGATCATAGAGAACTCCAAAAACTCATTTTTATAATTTTTTAAGTAATATTTTGATTATTAAAAATCATTTTAGTGTCAAAAATATCATTTAACTTAGAAAATCAATTTGAGTTATTAAATGAGCTCAAAATGTTTTGAAATTTTTATGGAGAGTTCTTTGAACTTTGAATCTTAGTGGAGATTAAAAATCAAGTCATTTAGATATTTGTGTTACCCAAAATTAAGTTTCTTTGTGTTTTAGGGTTAGTGGAAATTAGGTGCATTCTTAATGACTTAATCCATGAATATTTTCCAAAGGGTTCTCTGGTCATAGCAAACCTTCCAAAATTTTCTTGGAATTTTCTAAGCAACACGCTAATTATTATGACCAATTTATGTAAATAATAGACATAAACTCAAAAAATATGGATCTCTATCTAAAGATCTTCTCTGACTTTGGAAAAATCAGGGAATGTTCCCTAAGACAGAGGCAACAACATGCTAAAATTTCAAGTCATGGTGAAATGTCTACATGCATGGAGAATCAAAAGACTCAAAATAGTATTTAATTATTAAAAAAATAAACATGCATCAAATAAACTTCAAATCATTTCCACATTATTCTCCTCTATTCACTGAGTATTATGGTATTTTTATTTTATTTTTATGATTTTTCTACATCAAGATATGAATTTTTAAAGTTAGGGAGCATTTTCTGAATTATTTAAATCCCTATTTTTTTATTTAAACGCGCGACGCCACATCAAACAACGACAGCTCCGAAGCTCCATGCGGCATGCTCCTATTTGATGTTGTCATCCACCTCAGTGGTGACTAGGCTCGCAGTTCACGTAAGGAAGCGCTGTCCGGCTTGATATCATCTATTGATAAGATAAACGTGCGATCAGACGACTCTCCGTCATCGTCCCCAATGGCCTAGCCCGAGAACCGTCCATCATCAAGACTTGATATCTCCCACATTTCTCAAACAAATTGAATGAACTTTTTTCTTAAAAGCTCGTCTAGACTAGAGGAACATATCTATATGGTTAAGATGCCATGAAACTAAGCCTAAGGAAATGGAGAATCGAAATAGGCTCGGGAAGAGAGGGAGTTCAATACCTTTGCTCTGAGAAGGGAAGCTTCAATCAAAGGTTCTTGGTACGTTTGTTGGGGTCCAAAGAGTCTAGGGATTGAGCCTCTTGCTGTGGTGAAAGATCTAGGTATGAATTCGACCAAGCTCGATTTCAGGTGTTGGTCTAGAGCTACGTTAGGGTCTTTGTGGAAAGGGAATTTGATGGGGCTTCTCCTTCTTTCACTGTGGTGAAGGTGTGGGTAAGTCCAAATTAATTGTTGCAAATGGTCAATAGGAATGCCATGAAGAGTTTGCAACATGAATTGGGTGCCAATTTTAGGGCTAAAGCATTCAATTTGGTGAAATTTAGAGGCATAGCAAATTTGGGGAAAATTTTGGGGCTTTTAACCTAAGTTGAAATTAAATGAAATTGAAGCTTCACCAAGGCCAATTGAAGGTCAACTTTGATGTTTAAGGATGTTATGAAAACTTTAGGGTTCAAATTGAGACCAATGGAGTAGGCCATGGGGTTCAATTTGGTGGAACGAAGTCATAGGGCCAAATTAGAGGTTTTGATTTAGATCAAAATTGGGCTCAAATCATGGGCCAATTGAGCTTGGATTTGGTTTATATTGGTCATATGAAAGGTGAATTTGGGTTTAGGGCTAAAATTGGGAGAAATTGGGACCAATTTGATGGACATTTGAGGTGGATTTGGGGAGATTGGGCCTTTAAAGGCAATTTTAGCGGGTGTCGTTGTTAAAATGGCCAAATTGGGTCATGTGGTAGTTGAAAAAAGTGAAATTGAGAATATTTGGAATATTATGGGATTTTTTTGGATTTTTTAGAATTTTTGAAATTTTGGGCTAAGGAGGGGCATTTTGGTAATTGGACAATTTTTGGTGATTTTGGTTAATTTGGATGTTTTCAAAAGGTTTGAAATGATTTTTGAACAAATTTGGGTATTTTGGGTAAATTTGAGAATTTTGGCCAAATTTAGGGTTCAAGGGTACTTAGGTAATTTGGGCGAGTTTAGGGGCAAAAGGCTAAGTTGGGCATTTTGGTAGAGTTGGGGTACCAACCACCATAAATAAGCCATGGACCAATGAAAACCCCATTTCGGTTCTTTATGTAATGGTCTTAGCTAAAACCCTAGCCTAGGGCCAGTGGGTTTAGGGGACCATCTACATGAGTATCCCAAAGGATCAAGGGATCAAGGTTAAGGAATTTTGGGTTTGTATTTGTGAGTGGTGATGAGTGAGGTGATTGCTGGTGAGTGCCTTAGCTTTAGACCAACACCCAGGGTCAACTCTAAGGTCCAACAATCCTATGGAAACTCTCCTTGAGCTCCCTCATAATGACCCCACCTACTAAGTGCTAGAGATTAGGACTAGTATGTAGAGCTTCAAGTTGAGTAAAGAGGAGTTCAGAATTTCTAATGGTGAGGGTTCCTTTTCTAGTTTACTAGGAATAGTCAACAGGAAGTCCTATGGCTAGACCTTAAGCTACTAAGGAGGAAAACTAAACCTTAACCAAATGTGAGGTCAACAAATGGACCCCCAATAGATGTGGTGTGCTTGGCAAAGCACACTGCGCTTATTGGCGTTGACCGACGAGATCAAAAAAACCAATACAAACTCTTAAGTTGAGAGCATAGAAGGAGTGTGGGATTGTGAGTACTATTTGCTTTCGCTGGGGAATATAATAGGTGAATATTTGATCAAATTTAAGAAGTAGGGACTCTCGCTGGAGATTGGAGAGCGGGTTCCGAGTTATCAAATTTCAGGAATTTGTAGAGGATGGAGTCAGTGTGTAAGTGCTGACCCCGAGGTGGGATTTAAAATTCAGGTATTAATTTCAAAAGAGGGTCGGCAATTAAGGACCGATCATGGAAAGAGAGGAATCAGAAGTTAGAGACTGATTACAGAATAAGGATTGAAAGTTAAGGATCAATCACAAGAGAGAATGTCGGAAGGTAGGGACCGACCTCAAAGGGTTAATCAGAGGTTAAGGACTGATTCTAAAATGAGAATTAAAAGTTAATTCTTAGAAGAGAGCGTCAGAAGGTAGGGACCGACCTCAAAAGCGTGAATCAGAAATTAGGGACTAATTTGAAAATTAAAATTTAAAGGAAATGATCAATCTCAAAAGAGAGTGTTAGAAGGTAAGGACTGACCTCAAAAGTAGTGAATCAGAAATTAGGGACTGATTCAAAAATGAGAATTGAAAGGTAAGGATCAATCTCAAAAGAGAGCGTCGGAAGGTAAGGATTGACCTCAAAAGTAGTGAATCAGTCATTAGAGGCTGATTCAAAAAATGAGAATTGAAAGGTAAGGATCAATCTCAAAAGAGAGCGTCAGAAGGTAAGGATCGACCTTGAAAGTGTGAATCAGAAATTAGGGGTGATTCGAAAATGAGAATTGAAAGGTAAGGATCAATCTCAAAAGAGAGCGTTAAAAGGTAACGATTGACCTCAAAAGTGTGAATCAAAAATTAAGGAATGATTCGAAAATGAGAATTGAAAGGTAGTGATCAATCTCAAAAGAGAGCGTCGGAAAATAAGAACCGACATCGAAAGTGTGAATCAGAAATTAGGGACTGATTTGAAAATGAGAATTGAAAGGTAAGGATCAATCTCAAAAGAGAGCGTCGGAAGGCAGTGACCAACCTCAAAAGTAGTGAATCAGACATTAGGGACTAATTCAAAAATGAGAATTCAAATGTAAGGATCAATCTCAAAAGAGAGCGTCGAAAGGTAAGGACCGATCTCGAAAGTGTGAATAAAAAATTAGGGACTGATTTGAAAATGTGATTTCTATAGAGTTTGTAGTGTTTAATTTAGAGACATGTGTTGTATGCAAAGGTTGACATTATTGAAGTGGATTTGTGAAAATTTGCGAGTTTTTGCGCAGTGTGAAGAGAATTAGTATAGACAAAGATAGTTGAGTTACGCGAGCAGAGAGTAAGAAATTATAGAATCAAGAGAATCCACTTAAGAGATTTATTTTCTTTTCTTGTTGTTTTTATCACATTTAATATTTCAAAATATGTTTTCAAAATTTGATTTTAGTTGGTTGATTTTTCAAAAGAGAGTTATTTTGTTGTTTAATTTTTTATTTAAATTTTTTTATTGTTAAAAATTTTTTTGTTTGTCATTTTGTTCTTTGTTCGTTGTAATTTTGAACCAACGTGTGGTTTGTGGCTTCCATCCATCGCACAAAAAGTAATTGACAAAAATTCACATTTCTGAATGAAACTTCATTATTCTACTCCAACAAAATGTTACAGATCAAGTGTAGGCCAACACCTCAAAAGGTACAATATGCAAAATGCATCAAAGTACATCCAAAATATCTCATGCCAAGTACACATTATAGGTTGAGCTTCTCTGGTGCATATCAAATTGTTATAATGTAGTAAAGGAGAAAGGGATCCTCTGACAGTTAGTTTCTACTATGACAAGCTCCTGATCGAGCTGACCTTCTAAGCCACGCTACAGGACAAGAGTTCCCTTTGCATCTGCTTAGAGGTGCAACCCTCTCATAGCTCGTAAGGTAGTAGTTCCTCTAGTTCTAGATCTGACTGGAATTCGTGCAGCATCTTGTTGTCGTCCATCCGTTGGAAGGTTACAGACAACCTGTAGTGTCGCACTCCTGGAATGCAGTGCTTGGCAATGTCTGCACCGTTGCCTTTAAGAACAAGCACTGAGTCAGCTTGTAGAGGAATCTCCATAGAGCCTCTGAACTCACCAAGGCCAATGACGTCATTTTCTTTCCTAAAAAAGATAATTCTTTTACTCATGAATGACACAGTATAAAAAGGTCTCATGAAGTCATGGTGGACTATATGTGGAGGAATGCAATCACCCTCGTCGTAGATGTTGATAATACAACTAATTGGAATCCAGGTAGCAGGCAGAATACTCCATCTGACCATTCTTTTGATCATCCACTTTATCATTGGCAGTAGTGGTTCTACTTGATTGTGTCTGAGGATCCCAAGTGAATTCCCCTATCTGTCATTTGTGAAGTTGTAGCAACAGCCACACTGGATAGTAATCCTCCCTTTTCCTTGCATCCATTTTCTCGGCTCAGAGTAGGTCATTTCCATAAGTAAACCTGCTCGACCTCTATCCCTTAAGTCAAAAATGCAGTCAAGAATACTTTATTTGTCAGTCTCTGAGAAGACTCTGGCAAACAGTTCTAATTCCTCCAGTATGTTGATGAATTTTCCCTATACTTCTTTGTTGAACTTGAAGTCTCTTTTATTTACTTTGCTCATTTTATAATATTCCATCGTACTGGTGGTCGATATTTGTTGCGGGTATTCCCTCATTTGAACATCAGTGGGAACCCAAGCTGGTGTTGTCCTTGGCTCTAACGGAATGTATGATTTTGTGTCTGACAGGACGTTTGGCTCTGTATCCCGCGGAACATACGGCTCTGCATCAATTGGGACATATGGCTCTGCCTCTATCAGGTAATCAGGGGTCTGAGATCCATCATCGGTAGATGCATATTCTTATATTGTGTTGTAGTGCTGTAGGTGTATGACGTTGCATTCCTGACACTCCACAAAAGTCCCCGTAGCTGAAGCTCGTGCAGGTATTTTGGCATTGCAGGTAGGGCAACCCGTACACAAAACATCTGAAGCTACTAGTACCTTTGTCTTTGTCACAAACTCGGGCTCCTCATCCGTAGCGGGCTTGATGTAGGAGGTCTCTTTCATGCTCGGATCATAAATGTGTCCCTCAGGAATAGAAGCTAGCAAGTTGTATGCCTCTTTCTGGCGTCTCTCTCTCCTCATAAGAAAGCTCTCTGTTTTTGTTGGCTGGTGTTTCTTCGTTGTGTTCTTCACAGTGGAACAAACGGTATCTTTCATTATCAGCAGCAACTAGGCCCCAAGTTGGTGTAGCTATCATGGATGGTAAATGGTTGGGCCCCTCTATCGGGTCTTGTTGTACCATCATGTTCCTTCCTTTTTGTGATGCACTATCTTTGGTGGCCACCCTTAGTAGTGAGGGCAGCCCTTCCTTTTCCCATTGACTGATAAATTTCATTAAAGGCCCCTCATAGTCCATGCCTACTTGGCTAAATTCCATGTTGAAATCTATAGTGCCGCCTAGCGGTGCCATTTCTTCATTTAGTGCGAGATTCCAACCATCTTTGAAGGCGAAGATCAGTCTCTGGCCTGACATTTCTCTACAGACGACAGGAAAAATGTCAATGGGCTGAAACTTAGCGTGAACAAGAGCAAAACAAAGTATTTATTAAAGAAAATTTTTTGTTTATTTTTGTGAAGATATCATTTATTTATGTGTGAATTTTGTTTAAATCAGTAGCATATTAAGTTTGAAAAGAGGAAATTGAAGTGTGTAATTTTTTAAAAAAATTATTATATTGAGGTTAATTTTGTTACAAAAATTTGGACCCAGTCACAGACGTTTGGCCACATAGATAACCCCAAAATATTCAAAATTTCAAAATTTCGAGTCAAGCGAAAGCAAGAAATGTCAGGTTGCGTAGTATGTCTTCATCTATCGTCCATTGATTGTAAGCATGGGTCTTTCACCACGGAAGTCTACTAACTGGTAGGCTCCTTCTACATAAACCTTTTCAACGATTAATGGTCTCTCCCAAGTTGGCTCGAATTTTCCACCTATCTTGCGACATGCAATAATGGTGGGAGCAACGTTGCGGGCTTCATGGCTTGTCGGCAAGTTGCACAAAAAGGTTAACGTTGGGTAGGCCATTGCAACAGCTTTAAAACAAAAAGTTTTGGGGTTAATTATTTGGCCAAAACCATGTAATCCTTAGTTCAAGCACTAAAAATTAATAGAGGTTGGTCTGTAGACCAGGTAAATTTTATTTTGCGGGGATTTTCAACTTTTTTTAGTAAAAAGGTAATTTGAAAGTAGAAAATGTTAATTAATTTTGAAGTACGCACAACACAACACAATTTGATTTAATTTGCAAAATAGCAAATGAGATTTGGAAGGGAGGTGTGAAGTGGTTAGGACCCAATGCGGGACCCATTTAGCAGCACACATTGCCTAGGTGGAACTTGTCCACCAACACACCTATTGGGGTCCTACCCCACTGTTGNCCCCTGGTTTGACCAAAAAAGGTGTTGAATGTAAAAATATTTTCCTCTTTTTTCTTGTTTCTATATATGGACGTGTAAGAAGATGTAATTTTATTTTTGTAAACATAGTTTCTAATGTAATGGATTTTTTTTTTAATCAGCAGGTTTTTGAGTTTTTTTTTTCTTGTATTCAACAATCGTCCAATCTCACGAACAATTTTCTTCTCATCATTATTTGTTGGCAAGCGTGTGGTTATGTTGCCATGCACATTAGAAATGCTCTGCCTTACTTCTTATAGACAACTTGCACACTTCACTTGAGACATTAGTTATTAAAAGGTGTAAGTGTTATAGTTCGAATGCATAACGATTGTTTATGCACCCCTCACAGCGTCCCACAGACCTCCGACAATTGTTACAAAACCCCTCGCGGAGCTTGTCACTGTCAAGTGTTAACATATAATTTGGGTGCAAGACCATCATTCACGCACCCCTCTTAGAGCTTGTCGTTGTCAGGTGTCGATAAGTCCCATAGGTCTATAATGATCGTTATAAACCCCTATTGGAGTTTGTCGGTGTCGAGTACTAACTTTATAATGTGGGCACAAAACGATCGTTTATAGCACCAGTTCCCCAATCATAAAAAATAAGCAAAGAAAGTATTAATGGTGAGATTTTGAATGTATAAACCCAAAAAGTTGGATGCTTTGTATGTAAAAAATAAACTCCTTCATTATATAGAGGAATTTTGAAAGAAAGAAGGTGTTACACAAAACCATGGTAGTCTTTATTCAACAAGTAGGCATGATTTTAAGGGAAAATATTATTTAGAACGTCATCACTCCAAGTTCAAGGGGCATCATTTTCGGTGAACATTTTTCAGCTTGTACGCCTCAGGCCTAGCTCTCTGTTGGTTGATTTAGGGTTCATTCCATGTCTGATCTAACTTTTAAATGGCTTGCCTTCTGGCAACAGGGCCGCCTTAATTCAGTATTAGGTCTCCTGGAGCAAACATTTTCTCGTGAACATGTTTGTTTAAATATTTGGTTGTCCTTCACTTGATTTCTTCTTGATGAAGGGCTTGATTCTCCTCGGCAAGGTCTAAGACTAGCTTAACTCCTTCGTTGTTTGCCTCGCACCTCTTTTATGTCTTCCTTGTTAAAAACTAAGGTAGAGAGTACCCTCTGCATGTCATTGTTGTATTTGACTGGCGTCATCATCTTCATTCTATGGGACAACATAAGGAGTTTGTCTGATGGATACTGATGGTGTCGTTCGAATTGCCTAGAGCATGGAAGGGATTGGGTCTGCCAATTTCTCTTCGCTCCCTCTTCCTTTTTCCTTAGTAAATTTAGAATATTTATTTTTACAACCTCTTCTTGTTCGTTTGTTCGGGGGTGGTGTGCCGAAGTAAATTTGAGATTGATCCCTTGGTTCTTATAGAAATGCTGAACTCCCTTGTTGGCAAATTGGGTCTCATTATCTGTGATGATGATGAGGGATAATCCATATTAGTAAATCAGGTTAGTCTAAATGAAGTTTCCTATTACTTTCATCATTATTTGTGCCAATGGTTTCACTTCTACCCATTTAGAGAAATAATCAACAACTACTAGTAAAAACTTTCGATGCCCTCTTAAAAGGGGAAAGGGCCCAAGAATGTCGAGCTCCCACATGGTGAACGACCAAAGGCTGACGACATTGTGAAGTTTTTGAGCCAGTTGGTGGCATAGCGATCCGTATTTCTAACACTAAGGGCATCTACGAGAATATTCTTCGATATCGTTCAACAAGCTTGGTCAAAAGTAACCTTGTGTTAAATCCGGTGAGCTAGTGTCTTTCCACTGGAATAGCTCCCGCACTCCCAACTATGAACTTCCCAGTGTATATCATCAAGTTCGTCTTCTCCAATACACATTAGGTACAAATACATGGTTGATTTGCTAAAGAGTTTCCCTTCGATTAGTAGGTAATTGACAGCTATACATTTGAATCTTCTTAGGTTAGTGACTTCTTCATCAACGTTCCCTATACTTAGATTGTGGATTAGCCCCTAAATTAATGGAACATAAGTTGTTCATTGATTCGAGTGTTGTTCCTATGAAATAGCCCCCTCAAAGAATGCGACCCGATATAGAAAAATGGTAATTGAAAAGACCAAAAGCTTATCGAGGTTGTTCATTAGGGAGGTTTCTTACTCAACATGTCTAGCAAACATTGTACCCATTTGAAAGAACAACATACATAAAAAACTTTGTATAGACATATTCTATTTGAATATAATTGAGATACCTAAGGAATAGAGCATATGGAGAGGAGAGAAAGTAGAGAAAGATTGAACTCCAAGGAGCATCCAAAGTTAGTTTCTCCTTTTATGCCTTTTTTTTTTGGGAGGGGAGGAGTCTTATTTACATGATATTGCTCTCGTACTTATAGTAAATGAAATTTACATTATAAAATGTTGATAGTTGTTGACCTCACTTTTGGTTGAGTTCTAAGAAACTTCTTTAGTAGCCTAGGTCTAGCCATAGGACTTTCCTATTGACTAGTCTTAGAAGATAAACTTCTTTAGTAGCCTAGGTCTAGCCATAGGACTTTCCTATTGACTAGTCTTAGAAAATTTAGTACCCCCATCATTAGAAACTCAAAACTCTCCTATTTACTCAACTTGAAAGTCTACATACGGATTTAGTAGCCTAGGTCTAGCCATAGGACTTTCCTATTGACTAATCTTAGAAAATTAGAAAAGGTACCCCCACCATTAGAAATTCAAAACTCTTCTTTCTACGTCTTAGAAAACTAGAAAAGGTACCCTCACCATTAGAAATTCAAAACTCTTCTCTTTACTCAGCGTCCAGAAAACTAGAAAAGGTACCCCCACCATTAGAAATTCAAAACTCTTCTCTTTACTCAACTTGGAGTTCCAAAACTAGAAAAGGTACCCTCACCATTAGAAACTCAAAACTCTTCTCTTTACACAACTTGAACAATGTTGACCTCACTTTTGGTTGAGGTCTACAAAACTTCTTTAGTAGCCTAGGTCTAGCCATAGGACTTTCCTATTGACTAGTCTTAGAAAATTTAGTACCCCCATCATTAGAAACTCAAAACTCTCCTATTTACTCAACTTGAAAGTCTACATACGGATTTAGTAGCCTAGGTCTAGCCATAGGACTTTCCTATTGACTAATCTTAGAAAATTAGAAAAGGTATTGTAGCCTAGGTCTAGCCATAGGACTTTCCTATTGACTAGTCTTAGAAAATTAGAAAAGGTACTCGCCTAGGTCTAGCCATAAGATTTTCCTATAGACTAGTCTTAGAAAATTAGAAAGGGTACCCTCAACATTAGAAACTCAAAACTCTCCTATTTACTCAACTTGAAAGTCTACATACTGATCTTAACCTTTAGCATTTGGTAGGTAAGATCATTATGAATTAGAAACTCAAAACTCTTCTCTTTACTCAACTTGAAGTTCCACATATTGGTCCTAACCTCCAGCACTTAGTAGGTAAGTAGAAATTCAAAACTCTTCTTTTTACTCAACTTGAAACTCCACATATTGATCTTAACCTCTAAACTCAAAACTCTTCTCTTTACTCAACTTGAAGTTCCACATATTGGTCCTAACCTCTAGCCCATAGAACTTTCCTATTGACTAGTCTTAGAAAACTAGAAGAGGTACCCCACCATTAGAAAACCAAAACTTTTCTTTTTACTCAACTTGAAATTCCACATAATGATCTTAACCTCTAGCATTTAGCAGACTCTTCTCTTTACTCAACTTGAAGTTCCACATATTGATCTTAACCTCTAGCACTTAGTAGGTGGACTTTCCTATTGACTAGTCTTAGAAAATTAGAAGTTTAGTAGCCTAGGTCTAGCCATAGGACTTTCCTATTGACTAATCTTAGAAAATTAGAAAAGGTACCCCCACCATTAGAAATTCAAAACTCTTCTTTCTACGTCTTAGAAAACTAGAAAAGGTACCCTCACCATTAGAAATTCAAAACTCTTCTCTTTACTCAGCGTCCAGAAAACTAGAAAAGGTACCCCCACCATTAGAAATTCAAAACTCTTCTCTTTACTCAACTTGGAGTTCCAAAACTAGAAAAGGTACCCTCACCATTAGAAACTCAAAACTCTTCTCTTTACACAACTTGAACTGCCACATATTGATCTTAACCTCCAACATTTAGTCGATAAGATCATTATAAGAGAATTCAAGAAAAATCCCTATAGCATATTGATCTTAACCTCTAGCATTTAGTAGGTAAGATCATTATAAGAGAATTCAAGAAGAGCCTCTATATGATTACTTGGCTTTAGGGTTGACCCTGGTTGTTGACTTGGAACTAAGGTACACCATATCTTCACAATACATTAATCCATGGTTCATTTAGAATGGATATTTATCCAATTCTATGTGGAATGCCTAACTTGGTCTTTTGCCCCTAGGCACCTCCAAATTACCTAACTGCCCTTGGGACCCAAATTTTGCTAATATTCCCAAATTTTTCCAAAATACCCAAAATTGATCAAAACCCACTTCAAACACCTTGAATACATCCAAATTTTTCAAAATTTCCAAAAATGACTAAATTACCAAGAGACCCCTCCATGACCAAAAATCCAAAAATTCCAAAAATTCCTAAAAAATCCCAATAAATCCAAAATATTCCGAATTTCATTTTGTCCAACTACACTGTGGTCCAATTTGGTCAATTTGACCATCTTTGACAAAAATCCCCAAATTAGCCCCAATATTGGCTAACACCCCAAATCTCAACAATTGAAAGCCTTAGACCTCAAATTGGCATCCAAATTTAGTTGAAAATCCTTTATAAGGTCATTTTTGATCAATCACAACAATCAATTTGAGCTTAGCCCAAAGCTAGCTCAAGTTCGACCCAAATTTGACCCTTAAGGGTTTAATTTAGGTCTAAACTNTTTGAGGATCATTTTGGGGATCAAGATCAAAGCTAGATTGGTCATAATCAGTTACGTTATCACTAGAAATAGCTAAAAAGTAGCCAAAATCACAATCATTATATTCATAAGACCCAAGAGGGATAAAAAAATAATCATTCAAACTCAGGCATTCGAGGATTTTCTTCCCCGAATCTAAGATAACTAAACTGGTAGAGGTGGCCCCTATCCTTCCCCCCATTCTATCAATCTTTGTAGTGATGCTTTTTTTCTTCTTCTTTGTCTTTGACAATGACAGATCTGCTGGCGAAACCCTTATCTCAAGCTTGGTATGCTGCAGACTCTGAATGGTGGCTTTTCTTGATGCAGACTGGATCTTGTTCAGTATTTTCTTGGATGATCTGCTCCAGAACTCATTCCATTCTTCTTCTTGGTATGCTGCAGACTCTGAATGGAGGCTTTTCTTGATGCTGCAGACTACTCCTGATGTCTTTTCAAACACTCTGGTCACCTAGCCTTTTTGTGTGACTCCATGTGCTTGATTTCTTCCTACAAACTGCTGGCTTTATTGAGTAGCTTCTTGAAGGATTTAATGGTGAGTCCTTTGAGCATGAAAGCTTCTGGCCCATGAATGATTTTGAGTGGAATCTCAATCGCATGATATTCCTGTAGTTGAGGTTCACACTTCATGCTAAGGTTTCTCCACTTTAAAATGTAGTCTATCAGGGTTGTCTAGGCTTTTGCTTTTCCACCAGGAGCTCTCCAATAGACACATGATGTTGCGCTCCGAAGAATTTTTTTCACAAATAACTGTTCCAAATTGGAAGATGNTCATGTGGGGTCGGACCCCCAATAACTGTGTCGGTGGACTAATTCCACTTGGGCATTGTCTGCCACTAAATTGGTTTTGCACTAGGTCCTAAAATACTTCACATCTCCCTTCCAAATTTAATTTGCTATTTTGTAAATTAAACCAAATCGTGTCGTGCTGTGCGTACTTTAAAATTTTCTTATATTAATTAAATTTTCCACCTCTTAATTTTATTAAACTATATTTTAAAATACCCATAAATTAAGACCCGCCCAGTCTATAGATCAACCTCTACTTTCAGTACTTGCACTAAAAATTATGAGGTTTTGGCCATATAGCTAACCCCAAAACTTTCTGTTTCAAAGCCTGTTGCAATGGCCTACCCAACACTGACCTTTTCCTGCAACCTGCCAACGAGCCACGAAGTCCATAACCTCGCTCCTACCATCAAATTTGGACCCAGATTTGAAGATCTCGAGGTCATCCTCAGGAAAACCCTATTTGTAGTGATGAAGATTGCCGCTCCAGAAATACAGAAACCATCTGTAAGATTCAACTTGAACTGCCTTCAAGACTTCACTGCCTGCAAGAAGGCCAAAAATATTACCGTCACGACCTCCTGTGTTTGAAATTGGATCAAGCTCAATGACTGTACCACTGACCCGAACCCAAAAAAGAAACCATAACAGAAGGGTTTGTAGGGCCATCAAAGCCCAGGCTCCTGAGAAGACACCCATTGAGGAGGAACCTCATCAAGATGAAGAAGGATTATCGGAAATTTATCCACTGTTGACCTCACTTTTGGTTGAGGTCTAGAAACTTCTTTAGTAGCCTAGGTCTAGCCATAGGACTTTCCTATTGACTAGTCTTAGAAAACTAGAAAAGGTACCCTCACTATTAGAAACTCAAAACTCTTTTCTTCACTCAACTTAAAGTTCCACATATTGGTCCTAACCTTTAAT
>JXCR01030213.1:51816-63687 GCA_002079205.1 Phalaenopsis hybrid cultivar | reverse complement strand
TTTAGAAATATTACTATTTTAATTTTATTTAAAAATTAATTATTATTTTAGTTTTGTATTCTAACAAGTTAATTTTGAGCCGAACACGAGTCAAACACGAACGCAATGTCATTGTGTCGTTTCAAATACGAGCCAATTTTGAACGAGCCGAACACGAGCCAAGCCTAAGCTCGCCTCGTTTACAACCCTATTCCGAATACATTATAAAAGCCCTCGCTTATAATATAAAATAATTAATAGATTATTTTAGNGAAATATTATTATTTTAATTTTATTTAAAAATTAATTATTATTTTAGTTTTGTATTCTAACAAGTTAATTTTTAGCCGAACACGAGTCAAACACGAACACACTATTCACGAGTCATTTCAAATACGGGCCAATTTTGAACGAACCGAACACGAGCCAAGCCTGAGCTCGCCTCGTTTACAAACCTTTTCCGAAAATACATTTAAGCCCTCACTCATAATATAAAATAATTAATAGATTATTTTAAATTTACTTCTTACCCAACAAAATGTATTGAAACCCCATCATTTCAACGGCTGATCTTGCTCTCAATCAAACAAATTTAAAGATTTTTTTAAAATAAAATTAAGAATAAATCAATCGGGCCATTATTACCTAAACAACTATCCCATTTAATATGTTCCTTCATTCTAAAACATAATACGAGAAATTGAAAAATATAACCCTAATAAGAGCCCATGTTCTGACACTGGGTCACAGGAGAGGCGCCATGTAGATTTGCTGACAAGCAAATAGTAGGCACCGCTCTACCCTGCTCATGCCCCACAATTCATAAACAGACAGTAAAATAAGATGTTTAACTTCCTCACCACCCAAAAAATAATAATAATAATAATAACTTATGGCACATCCAACCTGCTTTGAGGCATATATCATGATTTCTTTTGACAACTTTTGTTTTTTTGGATATTATGTGATTTCTTAACTGACCACTGGATCCATGTATCTCTCGTTCTCTATATGAGTCGACAAAAGAACCAATCATAGATATTATACTCAATTTTTGGCTAAACAAAGTTTACAAAATGTTTATGAAGCTGTCACAAGCAGGATACAGTGCTAAATAAAGCTCAAATTTTAGCATCCAATGCAAAGTTACTGCTATAATTAAACACCATATTTTGTTCATAATATTTTTTTGCTGGTACTACAGAGCTAGGGCTCGAATCCCGTGGTGCAGTGGTTCTTGAATAATTACACATGACGTGGGTTTCTCACCATAGAGCCTAACACATAAGGAATCGGTATTTTGGCCTCTGTCATATACCGATTCTTATATATATATATATCTTTGGCTGAATAAATTTACAAGTTGGAAAAAAATAAAAATTTTAGCTTGTTTATTAATTCAAACCAAATAAGACTTGAAATTCAATCCATACTCATTTATAACCTTTAAACTTGCTAATTTAATTATATTCCTTCTATCAGCTCAAAACCATCAAGATTTTTATTCAAACAAAAAGACAAACTAATGAATGTAGTCTGGTAATTTATCTAAATGTAGAGCACGGCCTGATATTTCCAAAAAAGCATGTCTGGAATTTTTTATATCTTAAAATTTTTCCAATCAATTTGAAATAATTATGCCAGTGGACCTTTTTTGTCTCGACAGGTATCTTCTTAATTGATGCCCTGCATTAAGATTTTGTTTGAGGGTAACCATATAATTTTAGGTGTTAATCTTTATTAGCAGTTAGGAATTAGTTTAGGAAAGGGAAGGATGCCGATATGTGACGTCTTTCACCGGAATGCCATGTGCTTCTAACATGGGATGAACTCATGATTGGAGACATGAATCAGTACTATATTGAATATTATTTAATTACAACCTAATCCTTAATGGGTGCTAATTATCTGACATGGTTGATTAATTAAATATATTATGTTATTAGCAGACTGTACTTTATTGAGAATCAGCTTATCATGAGCTTAATCATTTGCTTAACTTAGGGTACTCTGACTATTAACCTACAGCTCACGTGTGTAATTGGTGCTGTTCATACTGAGCTAATTTTATACTAGCATCATGCTCAAATTGAAATACATTTATTCTTGCAACTGCAAATGTCAACATATATATATATATATATAGATATGCAACGCATGATTTTAAACTCGTCTATTAAGATTTCAATCTAATCTGGTATTTGCCCAATTCATTCATGTTAAATTACAAATAATTTTGATGCAGCGCAAGAATATGACTTTTATGGAAGATAAAAGAAACTGGAAGGCAAATATATATAAAATTGAAGAGTTGGTTCAATCCAATTTGTCAACATATTTAATTAAAATAGCTATAAACTCAATATGTAGTTTGTATTTTTATGTTTCTTTCAAGCTATTATTTTATCTTTGGGGCATTTACAAGCATACCACCAAATGCCGATGTATTTACATATCAAACGCTTAAACTTACCTTTTACATTTATATAACCCAAAATTTTCTTAACCCATCAAAATTGCCATCATTTTAAATCTTAAAAAAAATGAAATACATATTTTCATGCATATTTATGGTGGCATATGTGTAAAAAATAAAGTTGAGAAGTTCGTTATGTAAATGCATATAAACTGATTATGTGGTATGTGAAAGAATCTAGAACAACAAGTGCAGACAGAGGATTGGGAAAATGTAGAAAGTTATGTATTCAATATCCTAAATAACTATTGTTGTGAGATCTATAGATATACACCAGTTGATGTGATATATATATATAAATCAAACAGGAGAACGATTGAAAAAGTGAAAAAATAGAACGAGAAAAATCACACCAGAAAAGAACGCATAGATTTACGTGGTTTGGCAAATTGCCTATGTCAACGGAGTTGTAGAGGATTTTTCTACTTGAGGAATTTATACCAGTCGAGCACCTCGACTTATAGGAGGAATCTCTCACTTCGTTGCTCTCTCTTCTTCTCTCTCTACACCGAGATACACCGAAGAAACTCTATACCGAGATACACCGAAGAAACTCTATACCGAGATACACCGAAGAAGACAAACTTACAAGAGAAATAAACTCAAATTCTCTTCTGCCACAAGTCACCAAGAAGAAGCCAAGGGAAAATAATCTTCTTCTTCTTCTTTCTTCTTCTTTCTTCTTTCTTCTGCCGCAAGTAATTACTCCTTGCACTTCTCTTCCTTCTGTCCCGAGGAAACTCGAAGAACTTTTTCTCTATCCTGAGGAAGCCCGAAGAAGAACTCAAAATCATGATTTATCTAACTGAAGGAGAATCGTGCAATACATTTTATCATGAACAGGAGGGAGTGAAGGGATGCTTTGCTAGGCGAGATCGATTGGCACCTACGGTTTGTGAACAGTAGCGGGAGACGCAACTCTTCGCTAAGCTAAGGAAGGCGCGACGATCAGGAGTGGGATCCTGTAGCGGGAGCTGGAGAAATCGGAGCGGGAGCGGGAAATATCAGGCTCCCGAGCTAACAATCTCCCACTTGGAGACCGATACACAAGCTACGACATCTCTTTCCTCGAACTGATATCCTCCACTGGCGATGTCATCCTTTTCTTCAAACATGAATCCTCTACCATTAATCCTCCAACTTGAATCCTCCACCATGAATCCTCCACTTTGAATCTTCCACCTCTGCAACTCAAAGCCCTATCTTCACTCCAGAAGACCAATTGAAGCTGTACACAACTTCAGTTTCTCAAGAGTAACACACTCAATCAACATATCAGCAGGGTCAGCATAGCTTTGCACCTCCAAGCTATTTCTTAGATTACTCTTATCTCTGCTTATAACTCTCACTGCATGGGCAATATCCAGCCTCTACTAAATGCCTTTTCCAACAAGTCTGGCCTTGTACCTTTTTACTGTCATCACGCTCAATCTTCATCTGGTACACCCACTTGTTGTGTGATGTCTTCTTCCTTGGTTGAAGTTCTGCTAGCTCCCACTTACTCGAACTTTTATCTTACAAGATTCTTTCATAACTTTGTGGTTCTCCACCATCTGTCTGTGGAATAGTAGGAATGGGTGCCCCGGACCCACTATCCTCTTCACTTCCATTATCAACAGAACTATGAACTGTCAGCAATAGTGCATATTGTACTTCTTCAGATACCACATTTACGCTCTCATTTTCCATATTCTTGCGATTCCTGCAGTTCCTTTTTATGTGGCCAGTCTTGCCACAATTCCAGCAGATTACCTGCTGACCAAACTTTGATTTTGATCTTCCTTTATTTGAGTTACTGTCTTATGATCTCCCTTTGAAATCAAGATTCAGTGTCGAACTCGTACCTGAGATCTTGCCAGAATCCTTTATGCGGACCTCCTCAGCCAAAATCAAATCACAAATATCATCGTATTTCAGTTTAGATTTACCTGTAGAACTGTTAACTATCATCCTCATGGCTTCCCAACTATTTGACAATGATGCCAACAATATCAGCGTACGTATTTCATCATCAAAATCAATTTTAACAAATGACAATTGATTTGTGATAGTATTGAATTTATTCAAATGTTGAGCAACTGAAACTCCTTCCACCATCTTCAAATTGAATAACTTCTTCATCAAGTACACCTTGTTATTTACCGATTGCTTTTCATACATACCTGATAAGGCTGTCATGAGATCTGCAATCATCCTCTCCTTAATGATGTTGAGTGCAATGGACCTCGATAGGGTCAACTGAATAACTCTCAGAACTTGTCGATCCAACAAAATTTATTCAGCCTCATCCATCTTTTCAGGTCTTTTCTCAAAAAATGGAAGATGAAGTTTCTTCCCATTAAAATAATCATTTATCTGCATTCTCCAATAACCAAAATTTGTGTCATTAAATTTCTTGATCTCTGAAATCTTCACTTCATCTACAACCATCTTTCTTCCTCTGATCCGAATAAAGCTCTAATACTAGTTGTTGTTGTGAGATTATAAATATACACCAGTTGATGTGGTATATATATAAATCAAATAGGAGAACGATAGACAAAGGAAAAAAACAGAACAAGAAAAATCACACTAGAAAAGAACACACGAATTTATGTGGTTCGGTAAATTGCCTACGTCCACGGAGTTGTAGAGGATTTTACTACTTAAGGAATCTACGCCAGACGATCACCTCAACTTACAAGAGGAATATCTCACTTCATTCCTCTCTATTCGTCTCTATGTACACCGAGATGCACAGAAGAAACTCTATACCAAGAAACACCAAAGAAGACAAACTAACAAGAGAAATAAACCTAATTTCTCTTCTGCCACAAGTCACCAAGAAGAAGCCAAGGGAGAACAATCTTCTTCTTCTTCCTCTTCTTTCTTCTGCTGCAAGTAACAAATCCTTGTACTTCTCTTCCTTTTATCTCGAGGAAACCCGAAGAACTCTTCCTCTATCCCGAGGAAGCCCGAAAAAGAACCCAAAATCGTGACTTCTCTATTTGAAGGAGAGTTGTGCTATACCTTTTTATCACGAACAGGAGGGATCGAAGGGATGCTTTGCTTCACAATAGAGGAAGACAGGAGTGGTTGGTGCCTACGGTTCATGAACGGGAGCGCGAGACGCGACTCTTCGCGAAGCTGAGCGAGGCGCGACGATCGGGAGCATGATCCTGTAGCGGGAGCAGGAAATATTGGGCTCCAGTGCTAAAAAATAACAACGTACTGGAGTGTTCCTTATATAGTGACTATTGGGAGAAGTTTAGAATCAGTTTGATACAATTAGTTGCAGGTTGTTATCAAGAAGATGTTAAGATTGGCTTTTAGATGTTGAATTTTTTATTTCTTCCACATGTATTTTTCTGTTTTCAATATTGATATCATCCCCCTCAAGCTAATATAGTTGAAAGACAATGTCAACTTGTGTTTAAGCTTAATGAATCTTTGTGTTGGCAATGACCTTTTAAGTATATCTATTGTTTGATCTTCTGTAAGAATATAAACAAGTATCACTTGTAACACAGAGTTTTGTGCTAGTTTCATAACTGATATATTGTCGCAATTAATGATGTTTGGTTGCTAAATACATATTTGAAACTCTTTAAGGAAACATGTAAGTCAATTAATATCCATGGTTGTAGATGATAGAGTTCTACATTCAACCTCTGAAGAGAGCTTAGCAACTGTCGGTTCCTTCTCACTTGCCATGAAGTACGATTATCACCAACATATGGACAATAACTTGTTATTGATCTACGATCTTCTAGATCACTAGCCTAACTTGCATTAGAATATGAGCTGAAAATAAGAGGAACTTAATGAATCAAAAGCCCAATATCGAGAGAACCTTTGATATACCTTAAACTTTTTTCAGATGTTGAAAATGCATACAAATTGGTTGATGAATTTGTTGAGACATTTGATTTACATCAAATAATAAATTTTCTCTAATTATAGTGAGACAAATAAGATAACCCACCAAATGTTTATATGGTGTAGGATTAGCAAACGGTCATTGATGTTCAAGTTTCATGAAATTTGTATATGAAAAAGGATTGAAAAAAGGCTTACAAACGGCCATTGCAACTCTTCGCATAATTTTAGTTGCATTGTATCTTTGTGATAAGATTAGGTTGTTTTTATTGGGATATATGATGAATGCAATAAAAATAGAAACTAATCTCGCTTTTTTATTGAGAGTTGGTTTTGCAAACCACGTATAAAGTTGTTGAATGAAGTCAGTGTTGTTTCTTGTAAGTAATATATCATTTACATGTAGCAAAAGGTATGATATATTAGATTGATGTTGAATATTAGTAAAGATGGTCTGAATTATTTTGTGCGAGTTCATTTTTTATGAGATTTTGAGTGAAGGTTGTAAACCATTACCTGGGAGAATGCTTATACCATAAATGGTGAGGGATACATGATTAAAATGTTGATTATCCAAATAACCTAGTACTTTATTCTTGTATATGGTCTCATCAACATTTCCACGTAAAAATGCATTTTAAACATTTAGCTAGAGTACTTGACAATGATGATGAAGAGCAATTATAAGTAATATTTTGAATGTTGGAAATATTGTAACTGAGCTAAATGTATCTTTGTAATTGAGACTATATTCTTATTGATACCCTTGTGTTGTCAATCTTATTTTGTACCCTATTATTGAACTATCAGGATTATGTTTACTTTTGTAAGTTCATTTGCGTCTAATTATTTCCTTGTTTATTAAATCCAGAACTAAAGTCCATGTGCCTTGAATCTATAGTGCTCAAAGCTCTTTAATCTGGCATTACCTATTTCCATATTGTTTCTTGAGTGCTTTAGTGTAAGACTGTAAGTATGAGATTCAATTTCTTGTCTAAGAATGCCTTGAAGGTTGAAGTTCCATTTTCGGCGGTAAGTGTTGAGATTTAGAGTGAATTCTCATATGATGACAAGGTGGAGGAGTAGGTGACGTGATGATATTAGGATTAGATTCTAAGTATTGAGTGTGTAATGGATGTGATGAGATTCTTGGTCGAGTAGTTAGAATTTTTTAAGAAGTTACGAATTAAGTGTTATTGATAGAGGTGGGTAGTAAAGTGGGTGGTTGGAGTCAGTAGAAGTTGTTACTATCAATGGGTTTGTTGATTGATCGATCATATTGAAAATTTTTCTCATCAAAGCTAAAATTAATGGACATGTTAAATTTCTATGTTGGATTAAAACACTTTTTTTTTTTTTTGGTATGATATCAATATCCAATAAAAAATAAAAATTTCTCATTGTTGAAGTTTATTTTAATGTACTGGTGAAAGCCAACGATAACTAACATAGCCAAAGGTTTTAAGGATTTGATAATTTGGTGGAGTTTTGCATATTTTGTGATATGGTGATAGGCTCAATTGTGGGTGAGGGCCTACTGTTTATCAAATATAATGTTGTGGTAATAGTTTCCAACTAAATGGATGTAGGAATATTGTAATATGCAAGTAAAGTTTTGGTGGAATCAAGAATGTATATGCATTTACACTCCACCCATGCTTTTGTTGAGTATATGGGCATGTGTCGGCTAAATTTTTTTTTTGAAAATAAGATTTTAAAATTTTAACTTAGTACAATATATAATGTAATTTTAATTTTGTGAAAATGGTATTTTTTATTTTTAAAAAATGATGAAACCGGATAGACCTCATATATCTAATAGTTTAAATAGCTAAGCACGATACCATAAATGATATATCATCTCGAAAGATGATCGTATCATTTATTAGTAGGCGTAACTATCTAAACTTAAATGTTTATGACTCTATTTTGGTCTGTGAATTTGTAGCCAACAAGTTTCTCTATCTAATACACATATTAGATAGGGTTTGGATTAATCTGGGTTTTTAATTCCCCCAAGCCCCTATAGTTAATTACATCCCAAATGACGGGAGTCATTTGAGAAAACTCTCGATAATTATTAGAGGTATCTTCTTCAAGAATTCAACGTTTAGGTTTCCACAATTGTTTTTAGGAAAATCAAGTGTGATAGGTTCAAATAGAAACAATTATTTCCAAAATCCAAAGGAGCGAAAAGTAGGAGATGTCAAAGATATGAAGAAGATTCAGTGACATCCCAAACTAACCTATGGTTTGGCTTTACATCTTTGAAAAGGAAATTATATGATATTTCAGTCCTGCAAGTTATTTAGATATTTGGGGCTTATATCTACATTTCACATGTAAATGGCCCGAGGAAATGTGAGGATTTATGTCGTACCAGATTAAGATCTCGGAATCCTAAAAAGTTTAGGACTTATATCGTACAATATAAAAATCATAGAAAGTCCTAAAAGATAATGTGAGGATTTACGTTTTGCCAGACGAACGACCTCGACACCCTATAGGTATGTTATTTAAATCTATTGAAGTTCGGTTGAAGCTCCTCTTTCCACCATCTTTTGTAGTCTCGATCGCTGCCCGGAGATGAATCGTCAATTGACAATGTCGTCCTCTTGTCTCAAGAAAAGGATAAAGAAAAGAGAAAATCATGCCTCGAACGGCTGATCCTAGGGCATCATACAAACATACTAGGAAAACAATATTTTAAAGTATAAATACAGGTGAATGTTTATAGAACGATGTATTAAAGGGAAGAAACAACTGTATAATAAAGTACTGTAACATGAAAAGACTGAAGGATAACTATGAAAGCAAAGAAAAATAAGGAAAAGAAGGACTACGCAGTAAAGAAAGAAATATGCAGTAAAAAAAATAAAATTGAAACAACTAAATATAACTGGTTAATTCTGGCGATGCTACAAAACATATTGCAATTGCATAATATAAAATGGTTAGATAAACATTTACAGATTGTAAAAGAAAGGCTAAGTGATAAGCATATGAAAATTTAAAGAGGGGTATTAGCTTTTAATTTGGGGTTAGGCTCAGACTAGACCTCTTTTTTTATCTCAATCCCGTAGGCAACTGATATATTGAAGTCAACCTATCAATATCAACTAGAGGTCACCGACAAAACACCTCTATAATCAGACAGTCATAGGCTCTATCGTTTAAAGGATGTGTGAACCTAAATAGTATCCAGACTTATCTTATAAGAGGTGTAATATACCCATGTGAGATTGTATTTGAAACTTATCAGGGTGTGGTGCACCTATGTGTGATATTAGGATGGGTGATATGTAGTATCTAGACTCTCAACAGAAATATAACATATATTCTTGTGATATCTGTCGTGTAGTATCTGTTGTGAAGAGTGTAATGTATAGTGTCTATCGTATGTCCTAGTATTTGTTTTGTAGTGTATGAAATGAGTATCTGTTCCTTTTGCAGGTGCAATATCTATGTAAAACGTGCAGTATTTTTTCTTTTACAAGTGTAGTGTCTGTGTAAAACCTATAGTATCTGTTCTTTTCTAACTACCAATTCTGATGCCTTTTTAAAAGGGTTAGAGCTGCCATTACTTAAGGGGTGAAAGGGCATCTCGCTAATTGAATATTGATTTGTTATATTTTCAGCTATAAGAGAAGCTGATCAATAGTTCTTTGCATCATTGCCTGCTACCCCGTACCTCAAACTTATAAGCCACTTTAATGTTTCATATGCTCATCTAGAGAAATTTTGTATATCCCATATCAAGAAAATGAGAGAAATCATTTAAGCATTTCTATAACATCCACCTTCCACCTTTAGGTTCAAACTTTAAACATGTACATATGATTATTGCATGCTCTATCCATTTTTCAAGGAGAAATAAGTTTCTATTCTCATGTTGCCAAGTTCAAACCCATGAAATTTATATAACCAGGAAGCCAATTCCAACAAGAGGTTAGAATCCAAACCACCATATAATATATTTCACAAGTAAAAGAGAGCCAAGAAGTAAAAGTAGATCCAACAAGTGGTAAAAAACTGAACCATCACCAATCAAACCTGAGTCCAGCAAATGGACAAATTCTAAGCCATCACCAAGCAAAAGTAAGCAACAAAGGGGGGCCAAACCAAGCCATCACAAAAAGGACCCGAGCCCAAGAAAGGGGCTAAAATTGAGCCACTAGAAAGCAAATTCCATAAAGCCTTAAAACCCAAAATTTGCACTCAACATATTTTCGGAAAAGGGGGCAGGTAACAGGAAGCAGAGAAACGTAGGTAAACCCCAAAGCTAACATCTCAAAGCGTTATAATAAGTTCCAGAATGCATTTGAATAGGAATAACAATAATGGGGAGCTTCAAAATAAAACACCAAACCAACATTTAAAACACAAAAAAAATTATTCCAGCATATACTCGAATAAGGGAGCAGCAAAAAGCAAAACCGTGATACTAAAATAGCTCCTCAAAGCACCAAATAATATTTCTAACATATATTTAAATGGAAGCAGAGAAAAAAATAAAAGAACCAAGCCATTGGATAGTTCTTCAAACCATCAGATAAAGCTTCCAACATATATATATTCGATTAAAGGGAGCAAAAAGAAAAAAAACCTGCAGTTCCAAACTAATGTTCAAGACCAAGAGAAAGGTGTCCAATTTATATTCGAATGAGAGCAGCGAGAGGAGCAAAAACTGCATCTCCAAATTAAATTCCAAACTAAAAGAAAGGATCTCCAATATATATTCGAATGAGAGCAGCAAGAAACATAGAAATCGTCCCCCAAAACAGGTGTTCAAAACTCAAGATATAGTCTCCCATATAAGCTCAAATAAAGGACAATAAGAAGAGCAGAAACCAAACACCAAAACAGATATTCAAAAACAAAATATAATTTCTCATATATGTTTGAATAAGGAGCAGCAAGAAACATAGAAACCAGCTCCCAAAATGGGTATTCAAAGCTATAAAAAATGATCTTCAATATGTGTTCAAACTAGGGGCAACAAGAAGAACAAAACCGAGCCCCAAACAAGTATAAAAAATGATCTCCAACATGTGTTCGAACAAGGGGCAGCAAGAAGAACAAAACTGAGCCCCAAACAAGTATTCAAAGCTATAAAAAATGATCTATAATATGTGTTCGAACAAGGGACAACAAGAAGAACAAAACCGAACCCCAAAAAGGTATAAAAAATGATCTCTGGCATGTGTTCGAACAAGGGGAAGCAAGAAGAAAAAGACCAAACCCCAAACATGTATAAAAAAAATGATCTCCAACATATGTTCGAATAAGGGGTGTTGACCTCACTTTTGGTTGAGGTCTAGAAAACTTCTTTAGTAGCCTAGGTCTAGCCATAGGACTTTCCTATTGACTAGTCTTAGAAAATTAGAAGAGGTACCCCACCATTAGAAATTCAAAACTCTTCTTTTTAGTCAACTTGAAATTCCACATATTGATCTTAACCTCTAGCATTTAGTAGGTAAGATCATTATAAGAGATTTCAAGAAAAGTCCCTGTAGGATTACTTGGCTTTAGGGTCGACCCTGGGTGTTGACTTGGAA
>JXCR01030213.1:10894-43469 GCA_002079205.1 Phalaenopsis hybrid cultivar | reverse complement strand
TTTCTTGTACTTTCCTACTGTACTTTTTATACTTGTATTTATATACCTGCATGAGAAAAAAAAAATCACCCCACAATATTTCAAAAATATAAGACAACTCAAAATTTAATCACAAATATCACAAAAATACAACTTCAACTAAATTAAAACGTCTCTATTGGAAAATCGGGAACCCTCGGAGGAGGTAACCTACGGTTGCTAACGAGGTTTTCCACGGTCTAAATGAAATTATGGAACTCATTAAGTTGAGTTTAGTAAGTTCATTTGGACTAAGTGATTCCAATAGAAAATAGTGGTACCGGGACGACGGAACCGTGGGATCTTGACCGGTGTCGCTTTAATCAACTTTAATATGCCCATAATAAAATTTAAAGGACTTTAACCATAGGGTCATCTGATTTGACATTATAACCAAATGACCTAGAAAACTTGAACAAGTATTTGACATTATAACCAAACGATTGCGTCTGTCAAAATTAAGTGAAGGTACTCCTCTTAGGAACAAGTATGGATCAAAAACCCTCAAATTTTCTTCGAGTTTTGTCTTTGAAGAAAGAAATCATTACCATGCTTGATCAACCATATAAATGTGTTTGTCTAGGTTAGATGTGCTTTAGAAACAATTCATATGAGATTTTATGAAAAAATGAGGGAGAAATTAGGTTTTTATCACGAACGGTGCTTAGTTCATCGTCCCATGGGGATGATGAACAGATGTCGTTTGTTTCGGTGTATTAGAAACAAACAACTATAATCGGGTCGTATCATGAAACCATAGAGGAAAAGAACTTTGGATCGGTACTACCTTGGATGACAGCGTGGAAAGGGCTTCCAATCAATTTGCGCAACGTAAGCTTTTGAGGAATCAGATGAATGACACGGCGCCACATCGGATAAGTAGAAAATTAATGATTTCAAAATAAACAAATACAGAAAAATCTAATAAACTTCAAAATAACATATCTTTGTGTAGAAAAATCACAAAAATAAAATAAAAATATCTCTGAACAAAGTAAACCAAGAAGAAAAAGATAAAAATAAAATTGAAAACAAAAAACTTATATTTAATTTTTAATTAATTAAATATTGTCTTCAGTATTTTAGTTATTAAAAATTAAACATAAATCCAAAAATTATGAAATTTGCATGGATTATTCCCCCCATTGTTGGGAATACTCTTTGATTTTTTCCACGGTTTTGTAATGTCCCTAAAATGGAAATCACCAATTTCTACCAATTTTGTACTTATTTCAAAAAATAAGTATGAAAAATCAAAAACTTGAAAATTAAAATGGGAGTTGGTTAGGAAATTTAGGGTAATAAATTTTAACCCTAAAATGATATTTTTGACCCTTGAAAACCCTAAAATGAAAAACTAGAAATCCAAGGTTAAAAATGTAAAAAAAAAAAATTGATTTTTTACACAAATTGTTCCTTAAGATAAATTAAAACATTAACCTAGGGGTCTTGTGGGCATAACATCACATTCATCCTCTTAACCATGAAAATACCTCTATGACCTAGGGTTTAGCTTAACTTGAGTGTGGGTCTAGGTTAGGTTTAACTCCATTTAGACCTAACCTAAATGAACTCCAAATTGGACTCAACCCAATTAAATTTAAGTTTGAACCTCAAACTTGACTTAGCTCATTTTGGTTAAACTTAGCATAAACCTTAAGTGTTGGGTTTATCCAACTAAACCCAATTAAACCCTAAGAGTTGGGTTTATCCACCTTAAACCCAACTAAGCCATAAGTGTTGGGTTTATCCACCTTTAACCCAACTAAGCCCTAGGAGTTGGTTTTATCCTCCTTAAACTCAACTAAATCCTAAGTGTTGGGTTTATCCACTTTAAACCCAACTAACCCTAAGTGTTGGGTTTATCTACCTTAAATCTAATTAAACTCTAAATGTTGGGTCTAACCCATATTAGACCCAACCTAAACCCTAAACGTAGGTTCAACCTAACTTGAAACCAACCTTAAAAGTTGGGTCTCGCCTATAATAGACCCAACTTAAACTCCAAACCTAAGTTTAACCTAACCTGAACCTAACCCTAAATGTTGGCTCTAACTCATATTAGTCCCAACATATACACTAAAACTAGGTTCACCCTAACTTGAACCTAACCCTAAATGTTGGGTCTAACCCATATTAGACCCAATCTAAACCCTAAATCTAAGTTCAACCTAACTTAAACCCAACATTAAATGCTGGGTCTAACCCATATTAGACCAAACTTAAACTCTAAACCTAGGTTCAATGTAACCTTAAATGTTGGGTCTAACTCATATTAGACCCAACCTAGGTTCAACCTAACTTGAACCTAACCCTAAATGTTGAGTATAACCCATATTAGACCCAACCTAAACCTTAAACCTAGTTTCAGCCTAACTTGAGTCTTACCCTAAATGTTGGGTCTAACCCAAATTAGACCCAACCTAAACCTTAAACTTAGGTTCAACCAAACCTGAAGCTAATCCTTAGTGTTGGCTCCTGTATTAGACCCAATTGCAAACCCTAAACCTAGGTTCAACCTAACTTGGACCTAATCCTAATTTTTGGGTCTAAGACATATTAAACCCAACCCAAAGTTATAACTTTAGGGTTAACTCAAATTGAGTGTAACCCTAACTCCTTAGGGTTAACTCAAATTGAATCTAACCCTAAATCCTTAGGGTTCAACCCAAACGAAAAATAACCCTAAATCTCTAGGGTTAACTTAAGTCAAAAATGAACCCAAACATCGAATAAACCTGGCCTAACTCGTGTTAACCCAAATCAACTAAATCATTGTGTCAATAAACCTAACTCTGGTTAATTAAATCAATTAAAACACTGGGTCAACCCTACCTAACTCAGGTTAACCCAAATGAACTGAAACACTTGATCAACCAAACCTAACTCAGGTTAACCCTAATCAACTGAAACAACGGGTCAAACTGGCCTAACTCTGGTTAACCCAAATCAACTGAAATAACGGGTCAAACTGGTCTGACTCTAGTTAATCCAAATTATCTAAACTACAGGGTCAACCTGAACCACTGGGCTAACCCGACCAAATCTAGTTTAATCCAAATCATCCCAATTTCCGAGTAACTTGATCTAAATCAAGTTAAACCAACCCAATTTGAGACTCAACCTCTAACTTTAGAATAAGTTTTATTAAGGATCTATTCAAGTTTAATCCAACTTAAACTTTAGTAGTAATTCAAGTTTAAATTATCTTAGACTCTTAAAAAGTTTGATATAACTTAAACTTGACTTAATCTAGGATGATTAATTCGAATTAGCTCAATTTAACATAAGTTGATTCTAAATTAATATGAATTGATGAATGGTGAACTCTGTATTTCTACTGAGTTAGTCTAAGGTCAAGTAGGTTTAGTTCGACTCTAGTTAAACTAAGCCAACCTAGATTAATCCTATTGAACTTAGTTCAAGGATTAAGGATAACTCAAAGGACAACTATCATAATTCAGGTTAACTCAGATTATCTAGAGACTCACTTCGGATGAGTTCAATCCAACATGAAGAAATCTAAAACCAGCCTAAATCTAGGTGACTGGAAGTTAATTAGGGTTACATTTCTCAAATGAGAATAAAAATACACTTGTCCTCAGTCAGGGACAATTTGGGCCAAAAATATCAATCCAATTTAAATAAAATGACATAAAATTTACCTTAAAAGCCCCTAAAACTTAAACTTTAACCAAAAATGTAACTCAGTTTGAGAAGGTATTTTGGAGGAGGCAACTCGTGGCTACTAATAAAATATTTCCAGTTACTTGTGACTAATTAAACCACAAATCTCAATGACTCGGGAGATAGAACCATGGGATCTTGATCAGGTTATCCCAAACAAAAATCTACATAAATGACAAAAATAAATTAATTGATAAGTTAATAAGACTTAAGAAACCTAAAATTTTTAATCCCTAAAATCTAATAAATACATTAAAACTTAAATGAAACCTTAATGAAAAAGTATCACCAAACGCAACTTTAACCTAGTCCACTTGAATATAAGAAGATTTCTTGGACGAAGCAATTCGTGGTTGCTGACAAGAATCTTCCAGTAATAGTAGGTTTAACCACCTCTCAACTTAAGTAGACCATAGTACGCGACGACCTTGGGACAACGGAGCTATGGACATCTTGTTCGGGTTATCTAAAATTTAGAAATTGAAAAACAAACAAAAACATAATTGTCCGTTAATTTTGCATTGCATGGCTGTTATAGATAAAAGTTGGATGTCACCCTAGATTTACTTTACATGTTTTTAGGGTATGCTAACTTTTTTTTATAGGGATGAATAGTTAAAACTCAAAAAGAAGGATGAACCTCAACTAAACACAAACTTATTGGATAGTTTGGAATCTTTAGGACTCTACTATCCTTAGGATGAGTTTCTTTTCTTAACCAAAATACTTAAACCTTTCAAGAATAGATAGTAAACTTAATTAGGAGTTTTCTTAAGTAGTTTTGACTACTCAAGATGTAATTAACTATAAGGGTTACTCTTATAAGATATGTTGAACCACATAATAGGTGAATTGACCTAAAATTTTTTATTGAGGGGGTTTTCTTTTAATAGAGGTATCTTTGAATTGTCTTAAACTGAGCACTTTGGGGCCTTCAACATGAAATTCACATCATGAAAGTATTTTTCCCCCCACATACTTCTTTCGTTTCACTCTATTGTTATTGTCCTCCTTCCTCATTGAATTCTCACTTCTCAAGATCATTAATGTGGTCTGGAGTAGAGAAGCATCGGAGGAGAGGGCAATATAATAGAAATTGAATTAGTGACTCCACAACGACAACTACATTAGGCAATTGATAAAATAAAGGTAGATGATGTTAGTTCAGGCAGCACCATCCAATCCAGCTATAGATTTTTTTTCTACCAATGTTTTTATCTAAGTTAGATATTGAACCATTATTTAAATCTTCATAGAATTATTATGTAGCTCTTTCTTAAGTTTCATAACTCTAGATGTATTTATGGCTTGAAATCAAAATTCAAGGTAATCCAAATATCAACGCATATATCAATATTCATTACATGGCATAAACCATTGTTATATATAGTAGAAGAGTAAAAAATAGTTATATTCTTATCAATAAGAGTCTGAACTTTAAATATATGGTTGGGTCGTGTTGTACGATCATGATTGGGCAAATTTATTGAAGGACAAGTAATTTATCCTTCAATTAATTCAAAGAATCCATTTTTCTATCAATCTTAATTATTTGGGATCTCTAAAGAGGGTAGTTCTCTGTTGATAATGGAGTATTTACAATAGTTATATGTTGGGCATTACAAAATTATGTGAGGGCGATATTAGTTGATTTGCTATCTCGAGGGATGATAGTTCCTCAATGAGTTTTGAGGTATCTAATTCATCCATAGAAGCAAAAGTGTTGAAACTCTGATACCGTAAATAATCAAGAACAATAAGAGCATATAGAGGATTAGAGAAATGAAGAATTTTATGTATTCAACATCCTAAAACATAATGTACAAGAGTGGTCCATAAATAGAAACCAAATGGGGAACTCTAGAATCAATTAGTACAATTAGTTACAGGCAGTTATCAAGAACATGTTAGGATTGATTGTTAGATGTCAAATTTCTTATTTCTTAAACCTTTATCTTATTGTCTTCTATGTTTCTATCAGTATGTAGCTAAATATTTCTTTTTTGTTACATGCATCTTTGTTATAAATCATAAAAATAGTGATTGTTTAAAGTAGTGATTGTTTAAAATCAGTATGATAACAACAAAGAAGACATGTTTTGCTAAAAAAAAGTGATTGTTTAAGCTAACCCATATGTAGGAAAACACATGGGTTAGCTTAAACAATCAACTAATATCACCTTTGTATTAAAATGTTTTGAAATGAAATCAATTTGAGAGTTATCTTCTTTTAACAATAGCATGGTGGTATTTTTTAAAAGGTTTAGTATGTGGCTCTCCCTCATTTTTTTACTGAGGTTGAATTTATTTATAGATTAGTATTTTATCATTATGTTGCCAATTTCTATATCATTTATTCAATCTTTTGTATTCAAAAGTTCCACTTCTTGATCCCTTCACCCCTTAATGACTCTCCTTTCGAATTTTCACCAACTCACAATCTTTTGTCCTTAAAGTTATGACTTCACTCGGCCATAAGACTATTTTTCTTCTTTATAAAATTCATATTCCGTACATATCATAATTAATTTATGAATCATCTCATTGAATTTAATAAGTGTTGTGAAATGGAATATATGTGATGACACTCAAAGTTTTCATCACCTTAACATTGAATGAAAATTCCTACACACACACAGAGATATATATATAAGTTTTGAATAACAAAAAATATAAAATTATATGAAAAAGTCAATAAGGAAAAAAAAAGTGGCTTACCCAAATCGAAATGATTATAATAGTGTGGTTAAATTATTTTAAAGGCTTTATCCTCAAAAACATAATAGATGTTAATGCAACATAATAGTCATAAAACTTAAAATATATTTCATTTGTGTGGTAGATGTCTTCAACTAACTTCTTAACTATCATCAAGTGATATTATATAATTGATTTGATTCTATTTTTAAACTTTCTAAGAATATTTAGTTTGACGAGTTTTAATAACTTTTGAAGTAAATAGAAAATCAGGATCCTTAAGTTGAATTTGAGATATTCTTACACACTTGTACTAGGTTGATTTGCTAGAATTTCTCCTAAGTTACACTATAACATTTCTAAGACAAAATTATTGGAAACTCTACTGAAACCCACTATCTCAAATCAACAAATTTGGTTCTTAAAATTATAGTGTTACTTGAGGACAAGTAACATTTAAGTTTGGGGGAATTGACACACCGAAAAATGTGATACTTTTTTATACATTTTATGCTCATTTTTAATGATATTGCACTTTAATGGAAGGTATTTTGCATGTTTTTTGTTTTAGGTACAAGAGATGGAGTTTTAGAGAAAATTGAGTAAAAATAGAGCAATTTGCAGTCAAATGGAGCAAGGTATAACACTTAGAGTTAATTGGAGCAAATTGGGGCAAAAACGGAGCTAAAAGAGACAAATGGAGCAAGGAAGCAAAAATGATATGGACGGTTACGACACGCCCCAAGGACATATTAAGCGGATTTTCATGCTTTAAAATGCGCCTTTTCTCATTTCAAAGTTTTGAAATCTTCAAGAATGCCTATAGATCGTAGAAAGAATTAGGAAATGTAGATTCTTATCCTTTCTGGAGAGATTGAAGAGGGCATTTTGAGATATATCTTTAAGGGATTGTATTAGCATTGTATGGATCAACATGAGACTTTATTGGAGGGGTTTTCATCTTTCTTTCAGAGGGAAAAAAATAAGTATTGTATTCTTCATTATCTTATATAAATGAAGCTTTCTATTGTGTTTTATCCATGCTTAGTGAGTAGTTTTTCTTACTCTTTCCTTTTGTTATTAAGTAGTGGAATAAGTGGGAATATTTGTTTTATGATAGAATAATTTTAATTTTGATGTGATGAGTAATATCTCCTTTGTTTCATTGACATAACATACTGGTCATAAGTTATATTAAAATCTGTTGTAAGTTCAAACTAAGACTTGGAAGAGTGGCGACTTCACAACTTGAGTGCACTTAGATTGGCGGAAATGCAACTTTTAAAAGAAATATACTTCATGATTTGTTTTTATTAGGTGCTTCTAGATGACAACTGATGTACTTGAATGGGTACCTTACCATGAGTTGTAAGGCTTTTTAACTACCTTTGCATTAATGTTAGTTGTGTAAAACTAACAGAATATTAAGTGTACCTATACACTCGGAAAAGGGTAGGCAAACATATGTTCCTTGTTGGCACAAAAATTATTACATAATTCTATAAAATTTTCTACTGCTTATGCCATTATCTTAATTTCACTTTTGTATTGCAATGAATTGGATGATATTTAGGAATTTAGATTTGCTTAGAAATGCTCTTCTTTCATAAATGTGAAGGTATTTCATTTAAAGTTCATTTATATTGCAATTAGGCATGTTGTAGTGTTTGAATGTGTTGTAATTGCATTAAGATCCATAATGGCACTGTAATTCTCAACTAAGTGGAACCACACTGAACTTTTGGGTGAAGGATAAATAGTTCAGACATTCAATGCAATGTTAGGGAGATAATCATTGATTGGGTGTAAATTAGTATTTCTAGAGTGAGAGGCTAGAATCTTACAAAATTGATTTAGAGTTTGGAACTTAAGGCTAGGTTAGTTTAAAATTGTGGGCAAAGTGAGTAATCCAAAGTGACATACTAGAAACTACTTAGCAAAACCATGGATTTAGGAACTTAACTCTATGTTAGCCAATGTTCTCTATGCACTCAAAAAAAGTAAAGAATAGGTTTTCTCCTATTGTCACGGGCTACATTATATTGTTGATGCATGAGATTTACACTCACACAAACACTTGGTAGAGTATTGACCCTTGACATCAACTATAATATTGACGTTAAACTTCAACAACAATGCAGATGCCTGACATCAATATGAACACTTAAGGTAGGCATCGACACTAATGTCAATGCCTAATGTGAATGCCCAAACCAAAGTACAACGTCCGCATCTATGATTCTGCTTTTCATTGCTAACAAGGCAACCCCCTACCATCCACACTTCAATACTCAAAGTTACTAATAAAGTTGCCATTGGCACTAAATTTTAACCTGCCATTGACACCCACACCTATACATGCTATCAATACCAAAACTTGTATTAATACCAATGTGAATACTCACCACGCCTATCAAGCTTGATGCATGCTTGCCTTCTTAACCAATGATCTCTCTTAATATAAGAAGGAGATTCTAACAGGACGCCAACAAACACTTACTAAAATCTCCAATGCATGCCCGAATACTATTTTACGTATCCACCACGAAAATCTTCTAACATAGTTCATACCTACTACATTATATCAATGCATGCACCAAATTTGCNAATAAAATCTCCAATGCATGCCCGAATACTATTTTACGTATCCACCACGAAAATCTTCTAACATAGTTCATATCTACTAGATTATATCAATGCATGCACCAATTTTGGTGAATGATATTTTGCAGCCTAATACTCATATTAGTGAATCATTTTCATTTGATTAGGCACTGGGATATGCTCCCCGTTTTTATTTCCATAAAAAAAGTCCAATGTCTCCCTCTCAAATAGAGTTACTTGTGTATATTTCTCTTTCATAATTACAAATCTTCTACACATACGTATCTTAATTTTGCCATCCAAAAGAACCTCCAAGCAATAAAAGTTTAAAATATAGAATTATGCAGATCTTACATGCTTTGTGAGTTGGTGGATGCCAACGGACATTAAAGTGAGTGTGATGAGGCAATTACCCAATCTACAAGCCAAATTATTAGATCACATTCGAAAGGGACGACATATTATTTATTTTTAAGAGACCAAAAATCAAGTTGTTGATAAGAAAATTTACTGATACTAAATGTAACTTCGCACGATGAAATTAAAAAAAAAAAAACAATATCTGATGATGTAATACAGGCTTGCTAAAATTCGTACGCACTCTAGTACTGTTTATCCCAATCCTAATAGCATCATTATCCGGCGGTTAGGTCCAACCTTAAAAAAATAAAGCACCGAAGTCATATAATAGTTTAGGACTTCGGCGCTTATTATATATTGACTTTTATTCTTTCTTAAAAAATTTCATTGCACTCATCAATCATATATATTTTTAATATCGTCTTTAATAAAGAGTTATAAATTATATGCCNATAGTTTAGGACTTCGGCGCTTATTATATATTGACTTTTATTCTTTCTTAAAAAATTTCATTGCACTCATCATTCATATATATTTTTAATATCATCTTTAATAAAGAGTTACAAATTATATACTTTTTTTTTTTAAAGAGAAATACATTTCACAAATTTTTTTATTGAATATTAATATATAGGAGTGCTATCAGATTCAAACTATTTAAATTTCTACATTCAATTTCGACTGAATTTGTAAACATATTCAAATAAAATGTTAAAAACTTTGTTAAAAATAGATCGATGTTTTAATTTGTACTGTGAAAAATTGGGAAAAATTTTGAGTAGGTAAGGCGTACGCAGCACTGCGTACGTTTTGGAGGTTATACAAGGAGTATAAGGGAGTTATATACGTGTTATACCCCCTAATAACATTTATATAACCTTCTGTAACCTACCTGTAACTTACAAATAAGCTCTTAATATATGAAAACAGAAACGCGGAACTTATTTGTAGGTTACAAGTAGGTTACAGAATGTTACATGGAGGTTACAAGAGGATATAACGCGGATATAACCCTCTTATACTCCCTGTATAACTTCAAAAACGTGCACAGCGCTGCGTACATCTCACGTACGCAAATGNGTAAAGCGCTCTTTCATTTAAACTATGAAAATTATGGGGTCATTTTGACTTCATCTTTTTCAAAAATAAAAATCTTTTTAAAGCGTCCTTCCGAAGCGGGCAACGGGATTTCAATTCCGATGACCGAGAGCTTCTTACGGGCAAACCCCACATCAAAAATAGTGCCGACAGCTCTTCTAGTGGCTAGGAATGGTCTTCCTAAAATGATCGGAATTTCTTTATCTTCCTCCATATCTAAGACAATAAAGTCCACAAAAAAGATAAATTTATCAACCTGTACAAAAACATCTTCTATAACTTCTTTAGGATAGGTAATCAAACGATCAGCTAACTGAAGAGTTACAGTATTAAGTGAAATATCTCTTAAGCCCAACCTTTTGAAAATTGATAACGACATGAGATTAATATTGGCTCCTAAATCACATAAAGCTTTTCCATAAAATTGTTCGCCAAAAGCACAAGGAATTGTAAAACTTCAAGATCCTTAAGTTTTTAGTGAAGCTTTTGCTGAATTATAGCGCAACACTCTTCACTGAGTGCAACAGTCTCTTTATCTACAAACTTCCGTTTCTTATTAAGTATATCCTTCATGAACTTCACATAGCTTAGCATTTGTTCCAAAGCTTCAACAAATGGAATTTTTATCGTTAATTCCCTCAAAATTTCCAAAAATGTAGAAAATTGGTTTTCTCTATTTTCTGCTTCAATCTTTGAGGAAATGGAGGTGGTGGTCTTTCTACAGACATTTTCATTGGTTTAATAGGACTTTCTCCCTCAAACTGAAAAGCTTCATTAGATTTTTCATTTTCCACCTGATCTTTTTCAATTTCAACTTCTTGTTGAATTCTATTTTCTAATTCATTTCCACTTCTTAGTTGAATAGCTTTAATTTTCTCTTTGTTATGATCTTTAGGATTTACTTCAACATTACTAGGAAATGTTTCTGGAGGTTTGATGCTAAGTGATGTAGCAATACATATCAATTGATTTTTCATGTTTCTAATTGCAGCTCTTTGAATTTATAATTGACTTCCTATTTGTAATATCAAATCTTCTATTAATAACCCTTTCTCCTTACTCTGTAAAATATTAAAACCTGGGGGTAATAAGGTTTATAAGCTTGATTCCCTTTATTGAAGGAGTTTCCCAATTTGTCATGAGTCTGCACCATCCTCGCTTGGTAAAGTTTCAAATGTTGTTGTGCTTCTAATCATTTTCCCCCCAAGACTTTCCAATTATTTAAGTTTGAGTTTCGCACTTTCTTTGGTTGTGATTTAGTTAGCGACGACGACTCTGAGAGAAACTGTTTGGACTTCTAGCGGCTGTACTACCTCGAACCCATGCACAAGTGTGTAGGGTGTTCACTGGGTAGGAGTCCTGAACGTTGTCTGTTAGGCCCACAAAGCTTATAATAATTTAGTATGCCAATCTGTTTTTTTTTTGTCCAATGTCTTCTTTAAGATTTGCACGAGCACCTTATTGAAGGCCTCGGCCAAGTCGTTTTCCCTAGGATAGAAATTTGTAGAGTACCTACAATCTATCCAATGTCTTTTGACAAAGTTGTTGATCTATCTGCTTTTGAAGGCTGTCACATTGTCATAAATTACTCTGCACAGTACATCAAAACGATAAATGATTTGGCTCTTGAAAAATTTCAGAACATGTTGTGTTGTAACCCCACGTAATGGCCCTTCCTCTACCCACTTTAAGAAGTAATCTGCAGCAGCAAGAATAAATATGTGTCCCTTAGAGGATGGCAGGTGTATCAGAACTATTATGTCTGTGCCCCAACACTCGAATGGCCACGAGGTGACGGTTGGGTGTAGCACATTTGGAGGTTGGTGTAAGACTACCTCATGCACTTGGCAAAGGTGACACCTTTTAGCTGTATCCATGCATTCAAATATCATCGCTAACCAATGATACCCAAGTCTTATGATCTTCATTTTTATTTTTGGCCCTGACTGGTGAGCACCACACAATATGGAATTTACTTTTTTGAAAATATTCTTTGCTTCTGCTCTGCTCAGACATCTCAACCACACCTGATCAAATGATCATCTATAGAGGACATCACCCACTAGAGCATAGGACATAGCTCTTCTCATGATGTGGTTTGGCTTAAACTTGTCCTCTAGCAGCTTTCCAGTTTACAAATGTTCTATTAATGGCTTGCACCAGTCTTCGTTAATATCAGGAACTGTAATCATCTTTCCTTCTTCCTTTCGAGTTTATGTAAATTGTCAAGGTTGATCCAAGATAAAACTCGTCATCCTTGTACTGTAATGTCAATGGAATCCTTCGGTGGACATGTCAATTCCTTGGTAAGTTTCGCTAGAGCGTCAACATGAGTGTTATCTCCTCAAGGAATTTGGTACAGAGTCACATTAGGGGTCTACTCTAACAGTCTAATTGTGTACATGTGGTATTCTACTAGCCTTGGCTTCAAACTCTTATATTGTCCGGTGACTTGTTGGATGACGAGTTGTGAGTCGCCATAGATGGCAATGTCTGTTATGTCCATTGAGATTTTCAATTCTAACCTGGTGATCAATGCTTCATATTTTGCTTCGTTATTTGTACATGGCTCTGTCAGATGGTAGGAGAATCTCAACATAACCTTATCTGGTGTGATGAAAATCAGCTCAATTCATGCTTTGTCTGGTATAACCATTTCTGATTATTTGTCTCTCATAGCTGATGAAGCCCCATTGAAGTACATTTCCCACTGTCTGGCTCTAGACAGTTCTACTTGCAGTATCTGCTTATCTGACAGCTCATCATTGAGTGGGGACCCAGTTGTAAGTGGGTGCGCTGTGAGAAAATCTACTAAAATATGTCCCTTGATGGCACAGAGAGGAACAAAAGTTATATCGAATTGCAATAAAATTATCAACCATTTTACTAAATGTCTGGAAAGTGTTGGTCGAGTCATCAAATATTGCAGCGGATTAACTTTCAAAAAAAAAGTAATTTTATGAGAAAGCATGTAACTCTTATGCTTTTGAGCGACAAAAATTAAGGCTAGACAATGCTTCTCAATAGGCGGATACTTTACCTCCGTCGGTATTAGACGTCAACTCAAGTAGTAGAGCACATTTTCCTTACCCTCGTCATTGACCTGAGCTAACAGGGCTCCGAGAGATAATGTATCAATGGTTTTCCTCGGATAGAGGCTGCCAAAATAAGAGATGTCACTGTGTATCGCTTAACATCCTCAAAGGCCCACTGCCATTTCTCTTCCCTAATGAATTTGGTATCCTTTTTAATTAATGCCGAGAAGGGCTAACACCTATGTGAGAGATTAGAAATAAAGCGTCTCAGATATGCCAATTTTTTTAAAAGGAATGTAGTTGCTTCAAGGTTTTGAGAGGAGGCATTTCCAAGGTAGCTTTAATCTTTTCCGGGTTGATCTCGATTCCCCAATGACGGACAATGAATCCTAGAAATTTCCCGGAGGTGATGCCAAATGTGCACTTTAAGAGATTCATTTTTAGATTATATTGTCGTAATCATTTGAACATGATCTTCAAATTGTATAAATGGTCTATTTTATATTTGCTCTTGATGAACAAATCATCCATGTAGCAATCCACTTAGTTGTGAATGAGGTCGTCAAAGATTTTCATCATTGCTTTTTAATATGTTGCTCTGACATTCTTTAACCCAAATGACATCACTGTGTAACAAAATATCCCAATCGGTGTCCTGAAACCTGTAAGTGTTGGATCCTCTGGAGCCATCTTGATTCGGTTGTAACCTAATGATCCATTCATGAAAGAGAAAATATTATGTTTCAATGTGATGTCCACCATTAACTCTAATATTGATAGTGGAAATTCATCTTTTGGACATGATTTATTTAAATCCCTGAAGTCGACACATATACGGATTTGTCTATTTTTCTTCTTAACTGGTACAACATTGGCTAACAATGTGAGGTATTGCTCTTCCCACACAAAATTAGTGTCTATTAACTTCCTTACCTTGGCAATGACTTGTTGTTATATCTCGAGGCGCATTCTTCTATGAGCTTTTTTTATTGGGTTCATATCTTTGTCTACCCCAAACTTATGAACATCAACTTCTGCTGATAATCCTGACATTTCATTATAGCTTCAGGCGAAGCAATCTTTAAATTCTAACAATAGCTTTATCAATTTTATGAATTCTTTTTCAATGAGTAGAGAACTTATAAAGGTAGGTCGGGGCTGGTCATCAGTCCCTAGGTTGATTTTCTTCAATTCATCCATAGTTGACTTAATTTCTTCTTCAAATTTTGATGGGGCATCATCATTAACTAATCTTGAGAGTCATCCTCTACATCGAGACAATCCTCTTTCAATTCGCTAGTAACAACCATGAAAAATTTTGAGTCATTGATTGGTCCTATAGCACCAAACTTAAGACCATCTTTCGAGTTAGGAGTTCGACTTTTAACATTCCACAATTTTTCAAAAAGTTGTAGCTTATCCTTTAGCATTTGCTTTGGCACATATCCCTGTTGAATTAACTTTTGTACACAAGGAGAAAAGTAAATAAAAGGTAATTCCATTAAATCATTAAAACCCTCTTCTAAATATACATGATTTTTAAAACTAATAGAAGGGGAAGCACGGTAAAACTTGATCGGCTTTAAACCAATGCTACAGACTTACTTGACCTCTAAACTCTCAACCTTTTGAGGGTGGATTGGAGTAAGCGTCATGGCATTCACATAGTAGTTGATTCAATCATACATCGACTCATATTCATCTTTCTTCACATCTTCCAAGGAAATTTCATATTGTGATTTCTTCTGCTTTATCATCATCATTTCTTCCTCAGAGTTTTGTTCATCAAAACTTTCATCCATGTCAATGTTGATGGTCAGCCTAGTCCGTTCAACAATCGCATTGGTTATTCATCATCCACGTCCCCGACCTCGACCTAGGGTGTATGGGCTAACAGAACCTCTACAAGCTCGTTGTGAAGGAACGGTAGTAGATTGTCGAAGTAGAGTTTAGAAGAGAGGCTTGCTCCCCACAGTGGAAGGCAGAATCTTCATGGATACTTACTTCATGAACTGAAAAAGACTGTAAATTTCCATTGATACAATGCTCTTTCCCTTCTTTGAAATATTTAATACATTGGTGTAGAGACGACAAAACCATATAATGCTCGTGAATCGATTGTCGTTCTAGTAAAGCATTGAAAGAGGTCTCTGCATTGTTGATTTGAAATTTTGCGGTTGTTACTAGTTCTCAATTTTTCATTAGTAGTGTAATTGATCTACGGGCTCTTTCTCCCTTTTGATTAAATCCTCTTAAAATAATTTTATCGGTTATAAGATCTTGAGTTTCAATGTCCAAATATGCTAATGTCCGTAGACTCAAAAAGTTAAGTGATGCTCCCAGGTCTACCAAAACTCTAGACAATACAAATCTGTCAATATTAATAGAGATGTAGAGTGGTCTGTTGTAATCAGTGGTACCGAGCAACAAGTCTTCATCTATGAAAGTTATCTCAAATTGTTCTTTTAATAAACAAACTTCATCCAAGGATGTGTTGGTTAACTGAGCAAAGCAAATCTTTGGGTCAAGCAAGGTTGTAACCAAAGACTCTCTATCTCCTTTGACAAGATCAAAGCATCGTAAATGCTTAGTTTTGTCGGCAACCTTCTAATATGAGCTAGCATGTTATAATCCAGATTATATAATCCTCATATCTTTACTTGATTATGTGGTTCATCTACTGGCGGAGGTTGAGGTAGTTGTTCCTGTGTGACTATTTTTTTTTCCTTTATCCACTGGAGCTGACCTCAAGGGTAACACTTTCCTGCTCCTTAGCTTTATCTTTGTGATTTCTTCTTCCTGAGATGTTTTAGGCAAAATTTCTAGTGTCTTTTCTTCTTCTTCATCAGAGAGATCCAAGTTAATAGCAAGTGGTGCACCGTGGCACTCGAGGACTGGTTCCTCACTCCCGGTGTTATCATAACTGGTGTTTTTGATATCTTCATCATTATCGTTAATAGGTTCATTGGACCTAAGTACAATTTTAGGATCAGTTTGGGAATCGAGATCAGAGTTATATTGAGCAAATTTTGTTACATTATCACTAAAAATAGTTAGAACTTAGCCAAAATCATAATCATTATATTCGTAATACCCTAGTAGGGCAAAAATAAAACAATGCATGGTTAGAGGTTCGAGGATTTTCTTCCCCGAATCTGAGACTACCAATCTAACATAGGCAGCCCCTATCATACCCCCCGTGCTATCGGTCATCATGACGTCGTTCTTTTCTTTCTCTTCTAGTTGCGGAAATTTCTCTGATGGAATCTCCAACTTGGGCTGAACAGGCTGTAGACTCTGAACGGCTACCTGTGCTGAAGCAGTCTAAATCTTATCCAGTATCTTCTTAGATGACTTGCTCCAAATTGTACTTCGTCTATCTTTTTCTGAATACGGATCTATCAGAGTGATTGTCTTGGCCGAAATCATATTTACAGAATCTTTTTTAGGTTCTCTCAAATATTCCTTTGGGATTGCTATAGTTCCTTCTTTTAAATTCCTCTTGAGTGAGTCCTTGAAAATGAAATAACCCTCTATTGTATGTCCCAACATCCTGTGGTAGGGGTAGAAATTGGGATACTCCTTGTCAACTTCTTTCGGTCTCTTTGACTCTGCTAATCTAAACTTGGGCTTCTTCATTAAATTTCTGAACATCTTTTGCACGACCTCATCTTTGAAAAAATATATCCTCCTCTTTTATTCTGAAAGAGTTGAACCTATTCTACCCTCTGCTTGATGTGGTCCTCCCTAATGTAACTGTTAGCTAGACTGGTCATACTTTTGTGTTTTTTACTGAGCATGCAGTGAAGATTGCTGGGAATTTTGGTGAGAATGCTCTACCTGTATCTTTATCGATTGCTTTCCCTTATCAACCATTTTCACTTTTCTAGACTTCTTTTCAAATATCAGGTCATCTTGGACTTATCTGACTTCTCTTGGGAATCCTAATGTTTAACTTCCTCTTGCAAACTAATGGCTTTACTTAGCAGCTTCTCGAAGGACTTGATGGTGAGCCACTTAAGCATGGAAGCTACTGGCCAATGATGCTTTTGAGTAAAATCTCAATTGCATGTTATTTCTGTAGTTGAGCTTCACATTTCATGCTGAGGTTTCTCCACCTAAAGATGTAATCCATCAAGGTCTCGTTAGGCTTTTTCATCTTTACTATGATATCTCCAATAGAAACATGATGCTACGCTCCAGAAAATCTTTTCACGAGCAAATGTTCTAACTCAATAAATGTCTTAAATGATATGTTGGGTAGCTCAGTGTACCAAACAAATGCAATCTCTGATAAGCTGCTGACAAACTGTCGGAAGAAAAAAGCTTCATTACCTCTGGTGTTGCCACAACTAGCTCAGAAATGTGTTATATGCTGCCTGGGATGTCTGGTCCCGAGGAATATCTTAAAGCTTGGTGACACAAAACCTCTTGGGTAGGGTAGGACATCGAACTCTTCTAGCTAAGGTATACCCATTGAAATCAATGCACCACCCTTAGATTGGGCTAAGGCCTCCCTAACTTATTGTTCGACCAACTATTTAATATCTTTCTCTAGTATAGTACTTAATGAGGAATCTTTCTTTGGTTGATCCTCTACGCCGGTAGAGGCAACTTCTCTCCTTTCATCAGTGATTTGAACTATTTCTGGCTGGTTGACTTCTGTTGAAGCAACTTGCTGTGACTAGGACTGTTCATGAGTTGTAGCCATGGCGGGCCATGGTGACGGCCATCTCCTCCATTCTCTTTTCCATCTAACTAATTTTCACATCTCTTAAGAAAACAACCCTACGCAAATCATCTGTGGTGTTTCCTTTAATGAGAGGTTGGGCATTGCGCGCAGATGTGGCAACTCTAGTGTCGATGACATCAATAGCCATGAAATCATCATTGAGATAATCCTTAAAATCAAAATCTTCATTATCATCAATGGATACTCCATGCTCTTTGGCTAACTCAAAAATCTCAGCCTTGAGCTTCTCAACATTCTCTTCAATTATTGCTTCCTGGATTATCTTAAGATCTGGAGGATTTTTCTGAACATCCTCAACTTGTTCAACTTTCTCTTCAATTATTACTTTGGGCCTTTGCTTCATTCCACATTCTTGTCTTGCTGGCTCATTGAACTGTATTGGTACGGTGACCTTGGGTATCCATACCTTCTTCTTTAGCAGTGATGTCTTGAGACGGGGTATCTCAACGAAGGCATTAGAATGCCGAAGGGAGGCATACTCCTCGCGGTGGAGACCAAACACAGTATCGAGTGACTTCTTTATCTTCTCCCTCTTTGGAGCACTCTTACAAGAAACAACTGATGGTATCCTCAAACCCAAACGTGATTTGACCGGTCGATGTTCTGCAAAACTTGGAGTAACGATGGAAACATAAATGTGGTAGTAACGGTAGTATCAACTCAACTCCCCAAATGGAACCTGATGGAAATATGGGATGACAAAAGTTTAGTTGACTTCTGAGATTGTCGGACAGATCTGACATCCCTTAAAATCTCATTCTTCATCCGAGGGGACACTACGCAACCCACTCACTTAAGCAGCTCAATGACTGAACATCCTTTTTTAACGGCCAATCTCCGGAACATTGTATGAACTTTAGTAATAGTAGCGAGCTTCTCCCTCTCCTAACTATGACCATGAAATGATGGTAAGGTAACAACAATCTTTTGAATACTTCCATATCCATTAGTATTCATCAACAAGTGAAACCTACTCCCTCACAAAAGCGGAGAGGCCTCCAGTAATCCAAGTTCCTACCGTGAGGAAACTCATCGATGGGTATCTTTTCGATAATTTGTGCTTTAGTGGCCTTCCAAGCCCTTGGTTTGCAATTTCTTCTTTGAGATCTAGTTAATGGTGCAGACTTTGAACTCGATCCAACTTCAAATACCGACAGTTGGACAGTAAATTCTCCAGTTGTATCTTCCACAATCATGACCTCCTTTTTTTGGTCAAAAAGGGGACAACATAATTGACAGGTGCTGGGGAAACAACAATTTTCACCTTCTTGTAGGAAGGAAAATCATGGGGATAGTTTAGGTTGAATTCAACGAAAGGCTCTTGTACCTGGAGTGTTAACTTTCATTATGATGAACATGCTTTTCTGAGAACGACTTCAAGTTCATCAAATCCAGTTCCAAACTTGATGGTGGGAGCGACATTGCGGCTAGTTAGCAAGTTTTAAGAGAAAGTAAGCGTCGGGAATGCCATTGTAGCAACTTCAAAAAGAAAGCTCTGGGGTTAGTTATCTGGCCAAAACCTTATAATTCTAGTGCGAACACTAAAAATTAACAAAGTTTGATTTGTAGACTGGGCAGTCTTTATTTAATTTTTAGTCTGTGAAGATTTTAAAATTTAGTGAAAATAGTTTGCAAGTAGAAGGATATAAAAAAAAGGTTAAAGAGCAAGCACAACACGACTCAATTTGATTTAATTTGTAAATTAGCATACTAAACTCAAAAGGGAAAGTGAATTTTAGGACCCAGTGCGGGACCGACTTTACAACGCACAATGCATAGGTGGAACTACCCCACCAACAAACCTAATGGGGTCTGACCCCACACAAAAGATCGAAGTCTTAATGAACTTCTGAACCTCTCTGTTTAAATATGATTGAACAGACGATCCCGAAGTTCGAAAGCGTTGACCATACTTACCCAAGAAAGAAATGGGTGAAGCATGTCAACGGGAGAAGGGTAATTTGGTCCATAAGAGACATGGACACATTACCAGTGTAAGAAGATAAGATTCCCTGATTTAAATGAAGAGAGAAACTAGTCCCCAACAGAGTCACCAGAAGCTCTCGATTGCCAAAATGGAAGTTGTCGGTTGTCGGAATGGATATCCCAACACCCGGTTTAATTTAATTTATGTATATAATTTGGGAAAAAGTAGTATTTTAAATTTTGAAAATATTATCCCGATGCTCATTTAATTTAATTTATGTATATAATTTAGGAAAAAGTAGTATTTTAAATAATGAAAATATGAGATTGAACTGATCTCATATCCTCAGCAGTTTAAATAAACGAGTCTAATATCGCAAGCAATGCATCTATCTCAAAGGATAAGTACACTACTTACTGGTATGGGCTCAATTAAATAGACTAAAGAATTTATGATATCCATTTAAGTCTACGAAAAATTATTTTTCTTATGTTGACTGACAAGTTCCCCTATTTAATACAAAATATTAAATAAGACTTATGTTAAGCTGGATTCTTGCAAGTTTCCTATAAAGGCAAGCGCTTATAGTTAATTACATCTTAGATAACCAAGGTTACCTAAGAAAACTCTTAATAAAAATTAGGGGATATTGTCTTCAAAAAATTCAAAGAATCAGACTTTCAAAATATTGGATAAAGAGATGTGAAATGGGAATGGCTCAAATTTGGAACATTTATTTTTGAATCCAAAGGAAGAAGAACTAGGGAAGGTCATGAATCTTGAGGAGAACCTCAGTGACCTCACAAGCTATCTTACGGTTTGGCTTACTCTTCAAGAAGGATCATTTAAATATTTTATCTTGCCAATTTTATTAATTAGGGCTTACATTCGTGCGAGACAATCACACAAATAGCTTGGAAGATGTGAGAATTTAGGTCGTGATGAATGATAACCCCGGAATCCTAAAATAAGTTAGGGCTTAAATTGTATAGCATAGTCATACAAAGGCCCAAAGAAAATGTTGAGGATTTATGTCGCACTAAGTGGACAACCTCAAAATCCTATGGCTTGTTGTTTAATTCTAAGGAAGGATGCGTTGTTGTAGATCCTCATGTTGTTGTAGATTTCTGTTGCAGAAGGCTGTCCATAGAGTTAGCTCTAAGCTCCTTAGTGAAGTAGCAGTCCTAAATTCTAAGATTTAAAGGCTTAAATGAAAAGTTGAAGTTTAATCATGGGGGAAGTTAAAGTTGATTAGAGTGACACAGATTAAGATCCCGCATTTCTCTCGTTCTGGCATCACTATTTTCTTCAGATTCACTTAGTCCAAATGATTTTACTAAACTCAACTCAATGATTTCCATACTTTCATTTATACCGTGGGAAATCTCATTAGCAACTGTAGGTTACCTCCTCCGAGTGATTCCCGATCATCTGATAGATACGTTTTAATTTAGTTATATTTTTTTGTTTTTTTTTGGTTTTGTTGGTGATTAAACTTTGAGTTGTCTTATATTTTGATTGTTTTGGCGGTGAACTTTATCTTATTTTGATATCTTAATTTTAGTTTTGGTTTAAATTTTGCGGCTATCCTAAAATTTTCAATTTTGACATTCAGAGAGACTTTGCTGTTTAACATGGAAGTCTACAAGTAGGAAACAGGAGATACAGAAAGGCAAATAACAGTAAATTGTAGTGCAATAACTTAAAAGCATACTTTTTTATTCTTCTCGTTCCTCCACCTAAAATTTTAGCTTTTGCAACATGTATATAATTTTGCAATAAATTTAAATTGTAAGAGTAGATGAAGGTGTATTTAACAGACCTCAAACGTATGACTTATTGAGTCTCGAAAGAACTTAATGGATGATTTTAGAACAAAATACAACAAGTTCAATTTGTCCTTCAAAATGTCCAAGATATTTCAAAGTGTTTGGAGAATGACCCTGAACTGCTGTAAAGATTTCTTGAAACACTTGAGTTCATTTTGAATTTAATATATTGTTATATTAATCATCTCGGGTCAAATTAAAATTACCCTACTACTTGGTGAATCTTGACAACTTAATCATCCTGAGGACATGGTACTCTATTAAGCAATTGACATTTCACTTAAAATTTATATGGGTGAATACCCCTAAGGTAAGTTTGTGTTATTAAAGATTTTGTACCTACCACTAAGGTTTGGCTTGTTGTGCTTAGGAGTGTTTATCATCAATCATGGTATCCTTCTAAATCCCATTAAATGAATTCAAATATCAAGCCTAGATCACGACCAAGCCCTTAAAAATCTTAATTGGAAAAAGATTAGTAAATTTTAGAATTTTAATTTAGGTGATATGTATTTTGATTAAAAGATCAAACCATCATTAATTATGGACTTAAAATAAGTTACATGTCATCTCTTGAACTTAACCCATCACTTGAGAATCATCTAATTTTTTATTAACTTCTAAGACTTGATAATTTAACACATTTCAATTTTATTCTTATCATGGAATGTGGCGGGTTGGTTTCCACCTTTTACCCATTATGTTTCAATCATCTAAACATATTCATTAGGATCAAAATTACCCATTCTTTCATTTGGTTAATCCTAAATTTTGATTAAGACATCAAAATCTAAAATTACCACTTTGCCCTTGCGGCTCTTCACCTCATAACTCATTAAGAATAATTCAAATGATTTTTAAAGATTTTTGAGTAACCTGCCCACGGGGCGATTAAAAAATGAGAGGAGAAAATGTGGTTTTTTTGAAATTTTTTTATTTAATTTAAATAATTATTTAAAACTAGAAATTTAGGATTTTCAATATTGATTGATTTAATCAATCAAAGCAAATTTTTTGTTCATGGAAAAATTTATTAACGGTTCCTCTATATCAGAGACAACACTTAGGTAAAATACCATGATTTCCAAATCAAAATTTAATTATTATTTAATTATTTATTAACTTCAACAGAATGTTTTAAGTATTCAGAAAATATAATTTAATTAAAAAAAAATTATTTGTTCTTTTTTTATCAAACCTCTCTAAGCTCAAAGAACTAAGAGAAACTATTGTTTAAATTTTTATGAATTTTAATTTACTTATTAGAGTTATTTTTAATGAGAAAATAAGAAAAATACATTTCAAGCCTTTAAAATTTTTATTTTTAACTTAGAAAAATTAGAAAAAAATATTTTAATGAGTCTTAAGTGATCAGGAAACAATTAGGCACATTTTGAAACATTTTCATATTTTAATATTTTTAACTAATGTTAATTATTTTAAATTTAAAATGTAGCTCAAAAATCAAGTATTTTATCAAAAATAACTTTTATTTTCCTAAGTGCTTCTGATCACAAGGAACTTAAAAACCCACTTTTCATAATTTTCCTAAGTGTATTTAATTTAATATAATTAATTTTGTACAAAAATACAATGTGTCTTAAAAAATCAACTTTAGTATTTAAACTTAATTAAATAATTTCCAAATTTTTATAGTGGGTTAGCATAATTTTTATGCACAATGTGGGAATGATTTTGTCAATTTTTTATCAATATTTAATTACATAAATTACTACAATATATACACAAATATTTAAATACAAAAATGTACACAATTATTCAAACATTCAAGATATTTTTCCTAAGCTTCTCTGACAACAGGAAACCTATTAAAATTTATCCCATTATTTTCCAAGTGGTATTTTAATTTTTGTAATTAATTTAAGCTAAAACAACCATCATAGCTTGAAAATTAGGGTTAGAAGCACATAGATGTCCTCTTACCTTGGAAAAATTAGAGAACATAGCCTCTATCATGAGAAGTAAACCCTAAAAATTTCAAGCTATGGTAAGTAGTGCTTAGTCATAATGAATTTAAAAATCACAGAGAGTATTTAACTAATTAAAAATCAAGGAATGAAAAATAAATTTTTTTATTTTTGTCCACATTTTTCTCCTCTGCTCACTGAACAAGATGGTATTTTTAATTTATTTTTTTTATTTTTTTATGAAAAGATACAAATTTTCAAATTTTTTAGATTTAAATTGATTAAAAAATTCCATATTTTTCTTTTTAAACCAGTCAGTGTCTGTACAACCTCATCCTCTCTGAGCTTTCCATGCAGCGCTCTGCTATATGACACCGCCAGCCACCTCAGCGCCATGCGTCCCGCGGTTCGCGTACCATCAACTCGTCTGGCTTGATCTCATCATTCATCCAATACACGCACGATCAGACGGCATCCGTTCATCCAAAGAATCACAAAGAAGAGGTCGGTAGGAAATTCATATGGCTAGAACCTAGACTACTAAAGAGGAAAAGTTATACCTCAACCAAAAGTGAGGTCAACAACAGTTATTTGGGATGCAGTATGTTGGTAGTATGCTCTGCCTAACCATTCTTTTATTCATCCTTCTTATCTCAGATGGCAGAGGATCCACCTCGTCGTTTCTCAAGATACCTGGGGTGGTTCCCTAGCCTATCTTTGACAAAGTTGCAGTAGCAACCACACTGAATGGTCATCTTGCCTTTCCCACGCATCCATTTCTGCGGCTCTGAGTAGGTCTTTTTCATTAACAGACTAGCTCAACCTCTGTCTCTCAAGTTGAATACGCAGTCAAGAATTCTTATATCAGTCATTCTCAGAGAAAACTCATGTATGGAGTTCCAACCCTTCCCAGATGTTGACAAATATCCCTTGAATTTCTTCATAAAATTCAAATTCTCTTTTCTTGACTTTGTTCGTTCTTTCTAATTCTGCCATAGGAATCCTTTGTGATCGTTAGGGTTGCTCCCTCATTTCAATGTCTGCAAGAAACCATGTCTGTCTCAGCTCCGTATGTAGTAGAATATATGACTCAGTATCTGGGTGTGCGGCCTCCTGGCACCCTGTATCAGCGGATGTATACTCTTCAAACGTACTACAGTGTTCTAAATGGAGGACATTACATCTTGGGCATTCCACAAATGTCGATGTTGTTGATTCTTGTATTGGAATTTCAACATTACACATCGGGCAACCCCTGCAAAATTCATCTTCAATTTATGGCTGTGTCTGCTCTGCAACAAACTCTGACTCATCCTCCGTGACAGACAGACTGGTAGAAGTCTCTTTCATGCATGGGTCATAAATTTTCCTCTTAGAAATTGGGTTAAGTTTTGATTCAGCTTCTTGTATACGTCTTTCTCCTGACGTAAGAAGGCTCTATGCTTGCGGTGATTGGCATTACGATGTTGAGTTCTTTTGAGTGGCATCTAACACTCTTTCTTCATCAGCACTGATTAAATTTTCTGTCAGTGCAGTTATCATGGACCGTAGACCACTAGCTCCTTCCATTGGATATTGTTGTGTCACTTCTTTCTACCTCTTCAGTGAGGAGTCTTCTTTGGTGTCAATCCTTACTAATGATGGTAATCCTTCTTTCTCTCGGCGATTGGCTATGTTCATCAGGGGACCCTCGAAGTCCACGTTGACCTGACCAAATTCCAATTCAAAATCTGTAATGTCACCCTGGGCAACCCTTTCTTCATTCAGTGTGAAATTCAAGCTGTCTCTAAAAGCAAAAGTCAGCTTCTGCCTCGACATCTTTCTGTAGAAGACAGAAAAACATCATTGATCTAAAATTTGAAATGAACAAGAACAAGTTATTAGACAAGTTTTAAATTGAGACAAGTGAAACTCTTTTATTTATTTAATTTAATTTATTGAAATTTCAAAATTTTAAAATGAAGAAAATTAAAGTGAAAAAATTCAAAAATTTTCATTTTATTGAGGTTAATTTTATTACAAAACTTTAGATCCAGTCACAAACGTTGTGTAGTTTTTTTTTAAGCAATGTCATGTTGTGTTGTATATCTTCAAATATTGACCATTAATTGGCAACATAGGTCCTTCACCTCGAAAATCCATCAGCTGGTAAGATCCTCCTGAATAGACTTTCTCTATGACAAATGGTCCCTCCCAAGTTGGTTCAGATTTTCCACTTATCTTACGATGTGCAAGGATAGGTCTTTTGAGAACAAGAGCGAGGTCACCAACTTTGAATACCCTCAGGCGGACCAATTTATCATGAGCCTGCACCATCCTTTCTTGGTAGAGTTCTAATCACTTTCCTTTTAGACTTTCCAATTCTTCAAGTCTTACTTTGCACTTTCTTCCATTGTAATTTTATTGGTGACGACGAATCTGAGAGATGATGTCTGGACTTCGAGCGGCAGTACGGCCTCAGACCCGTACACAAGTGCGTAGAGTGTACATTGAGTGGGAGCTCTGAATGTTGTCCTGTAGGCCCACAAAACTTCTAACTATTTATCATGCCATCCTCTTTTATTCTCATCTAACGCCTTCTTTAAGATTTGCACGAGCATATTATTAAAGGCCTCGGCTAGGCCGTTTGCCCTGGGATAGTTGATTGTAGAGTATCTCCAGTCTATCCCATGTTGCTTGATGAAGTTTTTAATCTTTATGCTCTTGAGGGTTGTTCCATTAACAGAAATCACTCTGCATGGAACACCAAAACGGTAAATAATCTGACTCTTGAAAAATTGGAGAACATGTTGTGTTGTAACCTCTCATAACGGCACTACCTCTGCCCACTTGGAGAATTAATTCGTAGTTACAAGAACAAATATGTGTCCCTTATAGGACGGAGGATCTAATTGACCTATTATGTATGTGTCGTAACACTCTAATGGCCATGAGGCAACGGTTGGATGCAGCACATTCGGAGTTTGGTGTAAGATCACCCCATGCACTTGACAAAGGCGACACCTTCTAGTTGTATCCATGCAATTGAATATCATTGTTGAACAATAATATTTGAGTCTTTTAATCTTCATTTTCATCTTGGGCCCTGACTAGTGAGCTCCACACAATCTGGTATGTACTTCATTGACGATATTCTGTGCTTCACCCCTGCTTAGGCATCGCAGCCACATCTGATCGAATGATCTTCTATAGACGACATCACCCACTAGAGTATATGACATAGCTCTTCTCGTGATGTGATATTCCTTAGACTTATCTTCTGACAACTTTCCAATTTGCAAATATTCGATTAATGGCTTACGCCAATCTTCGTTAATGTCAGCAACTACAATCATTGTATCTTCTTCTCTTCTAAGCATATGTAGATTATCGAGATTGATTTAAGACAAAACATGATGTTCTTCTACTGTAATTTCAATGAAATTCTTTGGCATACATGACAGTTCCTTAGTAAGTTTTACTAGAGCATCGGCAAGGGCTTTATCTCTCTGTGGAATCCAGTATAGGGTCACATTAGGGATCTGTTCTAGTAGCTTCATTGTATATTGATGATATCATGTTAGCCTCGGTTTCAAAATCTTATATTGTTCATTAACTTGTTGGATGACAAGTTGTGAGTCGCCATAGATGGCAATATTTATTATATCCATTGAGATAACAAACTCCAACACGGTGTTCAGCGCTCCATATTCTGCTTCATTGTTTGTAAGCGGCTCTGTTAGGTGGTTTGAGAATCTCAACATTATCTAATCTGGTGTGATGAAAATCAGATTGATTCCTATTTTAGATGGTATAACTACCTCTGATCCTTTATCCTTTCTGGTTGATCAAGCCCCATCAAAGTGCATTTCCCAATGTTTGACACTGGATGGCTTTATTTATAGTATATGTTCATCTGGTAGCTCAACATTGAGAGGGGGACCCAGCTGGAAGTGGGTGCACGGCGAGGAAATCTACTAAAATATGTCCTTTCTAGATGATGCGCGTAGGGGAACAAAAGTTATATTAAATTGTAATAAAATCATTGACCATCTTTCTAAACATCCATAAAGTGTTGAATATTGCAGCATATTAACTTTCAAAGTAAGGGTAACCTTACGAGAAGGCATGTAATGCCTATGCTTTTGGGCGGCGAAAATTAAAGCTAGACAATGTTTCTCAATAGGCGGATACATTACCTACATAAGTATTAGATGGTGACTAAAGTAGAAAAGCACAATTTCCTTACCCTCGTCATTGACTTGAGCTAACAGGGCTCCAAGGGAGTCATCTAAGGCTGTTGTATAAAGTATCAATGGTCTTCCCGGGATAGGGGCTGCCAAAATAGGAGGTATCATAAAATATTTCTTGACGTCCTCAAAGGACCACAGGCATTTCTCTTTCCAAATGAGTTTGACATCATTTTTAATTAATGTCAAGAAGAGCTGACACCTACCTGAGGGATTAGAAATAAAGCATCTCAGATATGCCCACTTTCCTTGGAAGGAATGTAGTTGTTTCAAGATTTTGGCAGGAGGTATTTCCAAGATAGTTTTAATATTATCCGGGTCGATCTCGATTACCCAATGACGAACAATGAATCCTAAAAATTTCCTGGAGGTGACACCGAAGGCACACATTAAAGGATTCATCTTGAGATTATATTGTCATAATCGTTCAATCACAATCCTCAAATCGTACAAATGCTCTATTTTATGTTTGCATTTAACTACAAAATCATCCAAGTAGCATTCCACTTGGTTGTGAATGAGGCCATCAAATATCTTCGTCATAACTCGTTGATATGTTGCTCTGGCATTCTTCAACCCGAATGGGATTACTATGTAACAGAAAATTCCAATCAGCATTCTGAATGCCATAAGTGTTGCATTCTCTAGAGCCATCTTGATTTGGTTATATCCCGACGATCCATCCATGAAAGAGAAAATCTTATATTTTGATGTGATGTCCATCAATAATTCTGGTATATGTAATGGAAACTCATCTTTTGGACTTGTTTTATTTAAACCTTGAAGTTGACACAAACACGGATTTGTCCATTCTTCTTCTTAAATGACACAATGTTGGCTAACCATGTGAGGTATTGCTCTTCTCTCACAAAGTTAGCATCTATTAACTTTTTTATCTTACCAATGACTTGTTGCTCTATCTCGAGGCACATCCTTTTGGGAGCTTGTTTTAGTAAGGTTATATCTTTGTCAACCCTGAGCTTATGAATTGCAACCTCTGTTGATAGCCCTGGCATTTTATCATAACTCCAGGTGAAGCAATCTTTAACTTCTGACAGTAACTTTATCAATTTTGTGGATTCTTCCTGGTTGAGTAAAGAACTCATAAAGGTGGGTCGGGGCTGCTCTTCAGTCCCGAGGTTGATTTCTTTCCATTCATCCACTGTTGATTTAATTTCTTCTTCAAATTCTTGTGAAGTGTCATTTATCAACTAATCTTTGGAGTCATCCTCAACATCGAGAAAATCATCTTCCAATCTGTTAGTAACAACCATGCAAAATTTTGAGTTATCAACTAGTCCTATAGTACCAAATCTGAGACCTTTCAAATTAGGAGTGCGACTCATAACATTTCACAATTTCTCAAAAAGTTGTAGTTAGCATATATCCCTGTTGATCTAACTTTCATACACAAGGAGAAAAGTAACCAAAAGGTAATTCCATTAATTTATTAGAATCCTTTTCCAAATTTACATGATTTTCAAAACTAGTAGAAGGGGAAGCATGGTAAAATTTGATCGGCTTTGAACCAATGTTACAGACTTCCTTGACCTCTAAACTCTCAACCTTTTGAGGGTAGATTGGAGTAAGGGTCATGACATTCACGTGGTTGTTGATCCGATTGCACATTGACTTGCATTCACTTTTCTCCACATCTTCTAAGGAAATCTCGTATTGAGGTTTCTTTTGTTTTATATCATCATTTCTTCTTTAGAGCTTTCTTCATCAAAACTTTCTTTCATGTCAATGCTGATGGTAGGCTTAGTCCATTCAACAATCATGTTGGTTCTTTCTCATTTACATCTCCGGCCTCGATCTCGGGTGTATGGGCTGAAAGAACATCTACCAGCTTGTTGTGAAGGGATGGTAGTAAATTGTTGAGCACAGTTGAATGGCGTTGTTTTTGTGATTTTTCTTTATTTTCTATTTTATTTGGCATAATTTCATGAGAAAATAAAATCTTCTTTGGAGGTGCATAATAGGCGGCGTCTTCATGGATGCCTACCTCATGAACTGAAAATGGTTGTAAATCTATTTTGATGCAATGTTCTTGTCTTCTTTAAAATACTTGATGCACTGGTGTAAAGATGAATGAACCATGTTATGCTCGTGAATCCATGGTCGTCCAAGTAAAGCAATGAATGAGGTCTCTACATCAATGATATGAAATTTTGCGGTTGTTACTAGTTCTCCAACTTTCATTAACAATGTAATCGATCCAATGGCTCTTTCTCTATTCTGGTTAGATCCTCTTAAAATCATTTTATTGGTTATAAGCTCCTGAGCCTCAATTTCCAAGTATGCCAATATTCGTAGACTCATTAAGTTGAGTGGCGCTCCTGGATCGACCAAAAGACTGGACAATACAAATCTGTCAATATTAACAGAGATGTAGAGCGGTCGATTGTGGTTGGTGGTACCGAGCATCAAGTCTTCATCTGTGAAGGTTATTCCAGGTTATTCCTTTAACAAACAAACTTCATCCAAGGATGTGCTAGCCAATTGAGCTAAGAAAATCTTTGGGTCAAGCAAGGTTGTAACCAGAGACTCTCTCATTTCCTTTGACAGGATCAGAGCGTCGTAGATGCTTATTTTGGTTGGTAACCTATTAATATGAGCTAGCACGTTATAATCCATTTTACAAAATCTTTTGATTTTGACTTGATTATGTGTATCTTCCTCTAGCAGAGGTTGAGGTAGCTCTTCTAGAGAGACTATTTGTTTTCCTTTATCCACTGAAGCAGTTCTTAGAGGTAATACCTTCCCACTTCTTAAATTTATTTATGTAAATTATTCTTCTTCTTGAGATGTTGTAGGCAAAACTTATAGTGTATCTTCTTCATCAAAAAAATCCAAATTGATGGCGAGCGGTGCACCTTGGTACTTGAGGACAGGTTCCTCACTCCAAGTGCTATCATAATCGATGTTGTCAATATCTTCTTCGTTCTCGCTAACGGGTTCATCAGACTTAAGTACGATTTGAGGATCTATTTGGGAATCAAGATCAAAGCCAGATTAGTTAAAGTCAGTTAGGTTATCACTAGAAATAGTTAGAATGTAGCCAAAATCGTAATCATTATATTCATAATACCCAGGTGGGGCAAGAAAATAATCATACATGGTTAGGGGTTTGACGATTTTCTTCCCCAAATTTGAGACAACCAATCTAACAGAGGCAGACCCTATCCTACCCCACACACTATCGGTCTTCATGACGCCGTTCTTCTCTTTTTCTGGTGAAATCTCTAACTTGGGTTGTCCAGGCTGTAGACACTGGATGCCTGCCTGCACTGAAGCAGTCTAAATTTGGTCTAGCATCTTCTTGGATAACTTGCTCCAAATTGTGCTCCATCCATCTTTCTCTAAATACAGATCTATCAAAGTCAATGGCTGAGCCAAAACCATATTTACAAAACCTCTTTTAGATTCTTTTAAATATTCCTTTGGGATGGTTATATTTCCTTCCTTAAAATTCTCTCAAGCCAATCCTTGAAAATGAAACAATCCTTTATTGTATGTCCCAACATCATGTGATAAGAGCAAAAATTTTGATGCTTTTTCTTGTCACCTTCTTCTGCCTTCTTTGGTTCTAGCAATCTGAAGTCAGGCTTCTTCATTAAGTTTCTGAACATCTTCAAAACAGCCTCACTGTCGGCACTATTTTTGGTGTGGGGTTTGCCCGTAAGAAGTTGTCGGTCATCGGAATTGAAATCCAGTTGCCCACTTCAGAAGGACGTTTTGCCCGTAAGAAGCTGTCGGTCATCGGAATTGAAATCCCGTTGCCCGCTTTGGAAGGACAGGTTTGCCCGTAAGAAGCTGTCGGTCATCAGAATTGAAATCACGTTGCCCGCTTCGGAAGGACGTTATGCCCGTAAGAAGCTGTCGGTCATCGAAATTGAAATCCCGTTGCCCGCTTCGGAAGGACTTTTTAAAAGTTAGTTTTGAAAAAGATGAAGTCAAACTGACTCCATAATTTTCATAGTTTAAATGAAAGAGCACTTTACCTCAAATCCTGTATCTATCCCGGACTCCATAATTTTCATAGTTTAGATGAAAGAGCTCTTTATCTCAAATCATGTATCTATCCCGAAGGATGAACGCAAGAATTGACGTTGCCTGCTTCGGAAGGACGTTTAAAAATTTTAGTTTTGAAAAAGATGAAGTCAAATTGACCTTTAGATGAAAGAGCGCTTTACCTCAAATTTTATATTTATCCCGAAGGATGAACACAAGAATTGAGGGTGAGGCTCGCGCTTTACCTCAAACCCTATATCTATCCCGAAGGATGAACACAAGAATTGAGGGTGAGGCTCGATCAAATAAACTGAAGAAAGTTATGACATCTGTTTGGTCTACAAAACCAATGTATTGGCTGACAAATTCCCCTATTTAATATAAGGAATTAAATAG
>JXCR01030207.1:4817-23619 GCA_002079205.1 Phalaenopsis hybrid cultivar | reverse complement strand
TTCCCATATATAGGGCCTATTACCATGAGTCATTCATATCTGTTTATGACCCAAGCCTACATCTGATCAAGTCAATAACCTAATCAGGGCACACAGACTCTCTATTTAATCAACTTAGTAATAACACATATATTAGGTTAGAATCTACAGCCTGTTCCCCTTATTAGACTTCTAATTCGATTAGCCTATCTCCGACACTCTAACACACAAACTAGGTAAACCTTGAGTCGCCTCGATTTACATGCACCCTAAGAAATTGCTTAGCATAGTACTCCTTCTGGAGATCGCAATTAGTTAAGAGAATCCTAAGATTAGTCAATCCATTACTCTCCAGTTAGCTACAAGACATGTAGGTTCCACTAACCTTATAATATCATGTATTTATTGCCTCTCGAGTTTTAGCAAGTTTTATCACACTCATCATTCCATGAAGTATTTAATTTACTTCAATATTTGCGGCAACAATCACAAATAAATCAAATTATAATTTGCCCAAAATCAACAAAACCTCACTTTTAAGCAGAACTTCTTCATCTCTAATCTAAATCAAGTCAATTTTGTATAACTAAATAAATAAATAAATAAAATACTCTGCAACCTTGATACTGATTTCAACGTGATAAATTGCAATTTTCATGAGAATCTAAGAACAAAATTCAAATTTGAATTCAAAAATTCTGATTTTGCTTCAGTTTTTTTAGCAGAACTTATTGTTGCAAGTGGAAATCATTTGATTTTGATATCATTGAAAATCTGCCAAAAAAAAATTATACAACTTTAATCTTTTTTTACTTTGGCCAATTTCGCTATGATAATCATAATTTTTATGGGAATCGAAGAACAACTATTCAAGTTAAAATATTCTACTTTCACTTCATTATTGTGAACAAAACTTCCTCTTTCCTGCCGAAATCTTTCAGTTTTAATATAATTAGAAAGCCAACAAAATTTTGTACAACTTCTGTATTTCCCACTTAAAAAGCGTCGATATAATGAATAGCAATTTTTTCAATAACAAGAGAGTTAAATCAAATTTGGTCAAATCCGTATTTTGTATGGATATAATCACATTCTAATAATTTAAAACAATTAAAACATCTAATAAAAAAAACAATCCATCCTAATCCTAAAACCTAATCAAACAAATAGACCTAGTCAAGCCACTTTTTTAAAAGTTTCAATCCATGATTGAATCATTAATAAAAAATCAAACCTTAGATCAAAACTATGAAATGCCAAATTAGCCTAATCAAAGCTCATGCATGGACGAGCATACTTACCAGTTACCACCAGATCCTTAAATGCTACTCAGTCGTGCAGCATAACCCAAAACAACCTTATATACATCATCTCCTTCGTCAAAATGGAGGGGGGATGGCTATTCGACGCCGATATTGGGGCTTGAGGAGAATGGTAGTTGCAGCTCTTAGGAAGAGGAGTAAGAGACTCAAGGCTTGGTTGGTGGCGTGATCTTCATTAACTAGCCATAGGTAAGGCTCACCTCTCCAGCACAATTTCAGTAGAGAAAACCCGTGAACTTGTTGCATATCTAGGATAGATTAGAAAGTCTACAAAACCATTCAGAAGCCCAAGCAAGTTTTGAATCTTCTGAAAGCCAAGAGCTTTGGCATTCAATATACATACATGTCCATGTAACTGAGAGCTTCCTACTAGTCAGATGCTCTTACACATCGGACATTGTCTCCCATGCACCCCCATGTCGCACCATGTTGCCATGCAAGCTCCAACCATGCCTTACACGATGGAAAGGAGAAGAGTAGCTCTAGTAAGATCCCATATAGGATCCAATAACTCATAGCAAGCCACATCAAGTACTATTCTTAAATCCCTTATCTACATCAAAGATTGCAGACTAGACTATGCTTCAGTAGTCATTGACTTTGACTTATCTCTTCACTTTGCATTCCATTCGCATCATGAGATTATAGAGTTCATTAGTTTAAAACATATTCTCTATATAAACTTATTTTTATCATCTCAAGTCTACAATTTACCAAAAATTTTATCATTTATAAATATTTCCAAAACAAAAAGGAAAAACCTAAAAACAAAGTAACTGCAAAATAACTGTTGAACTATACTCTTTTCACACGCTTCCAAGACAATAAAATTTCAAAGATAAATACTCTTAACTCTCACATCGTCTCTTCGCAACATGATGACAGATCTATTCAAGCCACTATATAATCTTGAAAGGCGAGTGAAATAAACTTCTGCAATGATGACCCATTACCACTGATCCTACCACTTCATAAAAATAAAAAAGCTCTTGATTACTCCGTCAATTTTTAAAATTATGTAATTGGGTACTTAGTCATTTTTTATCCATGAGGCGAGGCTAAGCCACAAATTTAAAAAATAGCGTACATTAACAAATATTGTATAAATCATAAAGTGTAAAGTAAGAAAAAAATATTAATAATTTAACATATTATCACATTAAAAAGTAATATAATAAAATATATACTAGTAAATTGCGTAAATTAAGAAGTAACGTGTTAACATCCTAATATCAAATCCTGAAATTAGATGTGTTATAAAAACATTACACTATCAAAATAAGCTAAGATATCAAAATAAAAAATTATAATATCAAAAATGTAATAATTATAATAAGTTCAACATAAGTATTTTTCTCTCGCTCATATTGTCGTCTATTTAAGTCTGAATATAATAAGACATCAATATTTGAATTTTTAAGTTTAAAAACCCATTTACTCTCATTACCCAATAGGTTTTCATTAGAATCATCAATATAACAAATTGCTAATCTTATATCTTATTCTCAATTATATTAATATTCTCACATTCCTTCTTATCTTTAATTTCAATTACCTTCCATTATTCTAAATAAAAATATTAATTAAAATAATAACTATATTGATAGTTAGAATTATAAATACATAAATCTTTATAAATCCATTTTTTATTTAATTATTATTATCTAGTGCATGAGAAGTGAAGATTAATAGATGAAATATATTGATATTATTTTTTATTTTGTTTAAAATATTTAAGGATGGCCTCAAAATTTTGAAGTGCTTTTAAAGGTGAGGCTCACTTTATAGCCTGGATGAGGCATGCCTCGCCCTGGGACAATTAGGCATAAATGCATTACATTTTTTTTGTAAAAATCATTGAGACAAGCCTAAAAGTGCGCCTTGTATTGCGTAATTTTAAACAAGATACCAAATTTTTCTTTGATTTTCGCTCTTCCATCCAATCTATTCAAGCCCAATTAATGGTTTACTTTGTGATCCCTAATATTTATTTTGATCTCTTACATCCTTAAAGGGAACAGGCTTCTATTTAGCATTATTCTCATCTTGACCATGTCGCTCTTATTCCAAGCACTAAAGGTGATCATGATAATCATAGCCATGGTGACGAATATGGTAAACACAATGATGCTCAAAAATCTTTTTCACCTTGCCAGCACTCAGTGCTATCGGAAAACTAATGACTTATACAAATACATGCAAGGACAAGTTTAGATATTCTCCCATTACTCCATAAGTATCACTACTACTCTCGATTCTAATAGTACTGCTAGAACTATCTCTCACCTAAGAGCAATAAGATTGTCTACTATAGCACTCCCAGTTGGCTACGAACTTTCATTCAATCTTCCTCTCCTATTACACTAAGACTATTCATTTGGTGTGTCATAGGTCTTAGCTTCTGACGCAATATGACAATTAATTCATATTAATTTCATTTCTTATCATGTAAACACTCCATTCCTATCTTGGTGGTTAATGGATTCATCCCAAATCTCAAGGAAAGAAATCAATAGTCTCTCCTCCCCAGTAACTCTAGATTACATTTTATATGTTCCAACCTATCATGTTAACAAGTTAATTATCAATTGACTTATCAAAATTTGCAATTGTTTGGTAGCTTATTCTCTCACTCAATGGATTTTTCAGAATCTTAATAGAATGATTAATATAATTGTTAAAATTAAAGGCTTATGTTATCTATCTAATGTTATATCCATTGCTCTCCCCTCCAACACCTCAACTTATTATTTGCATTGTCTCGTCAAATTACTCCCTTATGAGGTATTATTACTCTACGTAGTATATGGACAGCTGCACTACTGTTACCAGGATATAGTTATTAAAATGCCAGTTTTAAGTCATAAATGCTTTCAAAAAAATTTATCCAAATAAAGGTTCAGTTGTATACTTCACTTAAAATTTTCTATTCCCGTTGTCTTAGAATAAATGATATGAACTCTTTATTCCTTCTCTTTTACATCAACCATCATGATCATAAAACTCCAAACAAAATGATATGGCTGAATGAAACACCAACAACTCCTTGATGTTGAACTTTAATGTTTCACATGAACAATCCATGAGGAGACAATTCTAACATCCTAGTACTTAATTAAAATGTACCCTTCCACTAGTTTGAATTTGGCTACACCCATTTCTCTCAATTTTTTCTAAGAAACCTATGTATACCTTGACCTCTCGAGTTTTTCAAAATTTTTGTGTTAATATGCACACGGTTTAGGAAACAGTGGGTCTGTTATTACATTTGAGGGAAGAAATTATTCTCCCTTAAGTATCCATTATTGTGCTTTATCTCTTTCCTTTTTAGTAATATATACAAGAAATTATTTTCCCAACCTCAAAAATAAACATTTATAATTAGTTTTAAATTTAACTCAAGGTTTTCAATCAACAAGTGTTTGAAATCAAGGGTCTCCACCATGTCTATATGCTCTTTGTATTCATTAAATATGCACTCAAAATAGCTATTCAAATTAAAATACATTATTTTATGCAATTTGCTAATTCAAAAAAGTGTAATAGATGTATTTTTTGAGAAGTAATAAAATGCTAGAATATGATCTGGAAGATAAGAGGTTTAAGCTCACTAAAATAATAATTACAGCATGATTCGCACTTCAAAAAAAAAATGGATCAATTATTTTTATTCAAATATCCTGAATAATCAATAATTGCATAAAAAGTTTATGTAACTTGGATCTGTTATAAAAAGTAAAATGGAATATATAGAATTAATAACATTTAAGAGTTACAAATAATAGTACAGCAAAATGTATGTCAAGTTCACCATATGATAAGATGATATCACAAACTATAAACTTCAAATTTTAGAGGAATGTAATAGGCAAGCTATAGTATAGATCAAGTGCTGAGCAAAAAAAAAACTCACCAACAATCAAAGTTAATATAGGCAAAAAAGATAATTTAGAATGAATTCAGGTATATCTAGGAACTGTGGACTGAGCAATAATTATATTAAGAAGCTTATCGACAATCATCTCTGCAATAAAATGAGTACAAAATGAAGTTTAATATATACAACGATAAAAGAAGATAATATAAATGAGGGAAATATATGAATTAACAAATGGGGTAGAAGACAACACCAATGCACAAAGGGCTTACATAAATTAAAGTTAGCATTCCAAAAAGTGCTGAAAGGAATTGAATGAAGTATCAAATTTACAAGCATGCATGTGGCACCAGCTAATGTACTGTTCAGATAGAGGTTGATCTGCACAGCCTCATGCATATTGCTAAGAGGATATTTTTATGATTCACATCTATAACGTGCGGGATAAATTGGTGGCAATGAAATCTTCGTCCTACGCCCGCCCTATCATAGTAGAAAAAAGATGAATATTAATGATGTTCATTTCAGTAAAGATTGTACCATTCGTTATACTCTCTCTGTTTACGCGGTCAAGCACAATTTCTTCGGGACTTATCATTCATCATATTATTGTTCATTTTGCATAATATTATGTAATCAGGAAACTTTCCTAATTCCAACATCATTTCCCTCGTGTCTATTTGAGACTCATTTTAATTAGATTTTGAACCAAAAGGAGCAGGTCAATGTCTTTGGTTTGCTCCTAGAATCTTGTTGACAAATACAAATTTGTAATCACCGGTTTAAGCAACTAATGTCAACCATAGATTATACAAAAAGGAGTTCTAGAGTGGATGTAGGCTTGTTAGGAAACAAATTAAGTACTTTGTACACTTTTTCGATTGTTTTCCTTTTGCCCTTTAACTTCCAAACATTAATGCAATGCTTCTCTTGGATTTTATAGCAACTGTGAGATAATTGGTTATTTTTTGTGGATTTAGGAATCAATTTAAGCAAACAAGCTTCAAAAACATCTATTCAGTCTGCATCAACTGTCACCAAAAGTTTTGTTATCTTTATCCTTGCCACTGAATCTTTGCACGAGTTCACGTACTGGCCATATATGTGTGCCAGTGTACATTCTAAAATATGAGAACTTGGGATTTTAAAAATGTTCTCCTCATCCGGATGAAAAAATAACATAAGTGAGCGCACATTTGTAGCCAACACATATGTAATTACGTAACTAACGCATTCCTCTTTTCGTGGGAATCTTCAAGAAAGTGGAAGGATAATACATTCGGTTCCCTTCTCTCCTGATAAAAGGAAATGAATATTATTGATAAAATTAAAATTTAGTTAACCTCTTGATTTGGAAATATTTCTATCTTTCACGTGTTCAAAGAAGTTCTGATAGAGACCTAACACTAAATTCTGAAATTTCAGTGTTGATTTGTCATCGATAAATTATTACAATCTAGGATGAACCTCGACGCATTTTTGAAACGTTTTAATTTCAAATTATCATTTGAGTCATGATTTCAACAAGTTTATAGTCAAATTGACCATCTCGACAAGTCAAACTCAACGAGTCTAAAATTAGGTCAATTCGGGCCTAATCAAGCCCACATCAAGCAATTGAAGCCTAATCGGAGGCATTGAAACATGAATTGAAGGGCCAAAAAAAAGTCCAAATTTGAATACTCATAGTTGAATCAAACAACTCAACAAGAGTAATCTAATGAGCCAACTTATATCAAAGTCGAATCAAACATCTTAAAGAGAGTAATCTAAAGATCACTCAATTCTCAGGTTAATAAGGAACTCAAATCCTTAAAAAGTCATCCACGATTGAGGGGGATCAGGATGTGTCATCCAATCATACGTGGAAGTTATGTGTCAAAAGAGCAAAATACCCGCCAACCCAAAAGGCTATAAACAGGTCGTCTCTATTCACTTGGGAGTGATGGGGGAGAAAAGAAGAATAAATGAAATTCTAGAGTATATTATGGAGAAGACCCAACAAGTAATCATCGACCTCTGTAGCAGCTTGCCACTGCCGACCGTCGACAGTCGTCTATCGTCCATCGTCCGTCGTCATCACCTGCCACCGCCAACCATTGTTTGTCACCGCTATAGCCAAACTATGACCTTTGTGGTCAACTACAGTTTTCAACTACAACTTCTTTGATCAATTGTCACTATTGCAGTCACTAACTACAGTCTTTGTGGTCAACTACTGCCTTTGTAGTTACCAATTGCAGCATTTGTGGTCATCTACTATTGTTGCAATTTCCGACTACAGCTTATGTGGCTAGCTACTGCTATTACAGTCTTTAAATAAGACCTATGTGGTCAATTAATACTATTATAACCATCACTTAAGATTTTGTGGCCAACTATTGTTATTTGAACCAAGAAATATATTTGTTGTGGCCCGATTATAGCTATTATAACTAAAATACTATTGTAGATTTGTGATTATCAGCTTTACAATTATGTCTTCACTAATTTAGGATAAGAATGGTTACAAACTAGAAAATCTTGGAATACCCTCCTACAACTTTTTTTTTATCTGTGTGTGCTAAATTTCCATATAATGCTAAGACATTAAATTATCACTCTACTGTCACGAATTTTCCGGCACGCAACAAGACTAATGTTTAAATGTCAGTTTGCCCTATTGAAAAGTATGTATTTACCATGGAAACACCATCCTTACGTTTGTGTTAGAACATAAGTCAGGAGTAGGAAAAACTACAGGTTTGCCTAGCACACAAAAAACTGCCTCTATAAACTCTAGCTCTAATAAGAATTTTTAACTTACATGTCTAAGAATAGGAATATTCATGCATAGAATCTAGAATAACTACTAATATAAGATTGAACTTTACCCAAATGTGACATGATGATACAAGTATAAAGAAAAGGAAAGGAGATGCTCAATTGATAAAAAAATGGAAAATATAATACTTGACAAGCACTATAATTTATCGGTGAAGACATTCAAATAAGCAGTTTATTCAATTAAAAAGCAAAATTGTTCTCTAGGGCCATAATTTCATTAAGCAGATCAAGCAAACAAAGAAAAAAAAAAAAAAAAAAACACTATTTCTTGATTGACATATCTTTATTAAAAGTTCAGAAAAACGAAAACATGTACAATACCTTCTATTTTATCTTTGTAAAAAGAAAAAACATTAAATAAAAATGAAAGAATACAAAATTTCCGAGCATTTATCTAAGCTTATTCTCACTAAAAAAACATGGTAGCATAAGAACTTATGCAGTTCTAATAGCTTGAAAAGTGAAGAGGAATGCCTCTGAGCATGGGATATGGCATGCAGCCAAATAGCAGGAATGAAGCTCATAAACTTATAGCTTCTCAACTACCCAAAAAGCATCATCCATTTTCTTCCAGCAAATCACATTACTTCCATGGAACTAGGTTCAAATGGGTAGACACAACTATGTGTTAAACAATATTGCTCTAAATGGATTCCGATGGAAATGCATCGGTGATTTCAACAGAACTCAAATGCTTCCATACTGATGAGATTCCTACCCAGTAAATTATATTGATCTCACTCCCCTTATCACCGGTAGCATCTCTTCTCATACAATTCCAAACAGAAACCTGAGCTGAAGGTACTACAGTTCACCAATTCAAACGTAAGGGAATTTTGCTTTATTTGGCCAAAAAGTAAGAGCATAAATCAATTCTGTAAGGATTTCCTTAAATGCTGACAATTTGAGTGAAACGAAAAGCAAAATGGATGCCGAATCTTAAATCTTAATCAATCCACAGATCATTTGAATTTTCATTTCACTTCCCTCATTTTCCTTCAACCCAAACAAACCTAAATTGAAGTAATAATCTCTTACGTAATCATGGGGCTTATATAAAAGGAGACCTAACCTGTTGTCTAGAGCTGTAGTCAACTCTGATGGAGGCTATGGAAGAGAGCAACTCCGGAAGCGGAAGCAACTTCGCGACCTCGCGAACGGCTGCATCCTTAGCTTCTATTCCTAGATCCTCCATGGTCTCGGTATCTCCTGCTCCGTGAATCTGGCCCTCTTGGCCTCGATGCAGAGCTCCAAGAAGAGAGCAAATGAAAGAAAATTATTGGTCTAGTTGAATCCCTCGTCACCCTCCTGGCTCCGTCGCAGAGAAGGAATCGCAGAGTCGTGCGAATGGCGGGTCCGTTGAATCCAGCCGGTCCAATCCAAAGTTTAAATGAGTGTGGGTACTTGCAGATGAAACCGAAATATGGAATAAATTGTTGGAATAAAATGAGATTTATTGGATTCTTAATTTTTTACAGCTATCCAAATGTTGTTTTTACTCTTGATTGAAATTTATTTTATTATTTTGATATGTGATCAACAAATTCTCATATATACGGATTTCGAGACCACTTGTTGAGCAAGAAATATTCAAATATCAATAAAAACTCATTCGGAACTCTGATTTTCGCATGTTTACAGTCAAATTGAATCGGTTCTACAAGATAAACTCAATGTTACTAATTGGTCAAATACAAGCCAAATCAATCTCTGATCATGACACTAAACTATTCTTGAAAGTTTTTCGGATATATTTAGAAGGTTAAACGAATGTCGAATATAACAAGTTTATGATCGAATCGAACGTCTTGATAAGACAAATCTAACGAGCCCAAGATTGTTCAATTCTGACATCGTTGAGGCACTCAAATATCCATCAAACATCATATGATCAAAGAAAGTCCTCCATATCATCTAATCAAAGTGTTTCATATTCTTGCATTTATTGCTTCCAAAACACTATAAATGGAGTCCCACCACTCTCATGAGAAGGGGGGTTGGAGGCTTCAGAGATAACTTAAAACTTTTCAGAATGAGCTGAAGTCCAGCAACTCCCATGACACTATCGATTGTCATCGACCACCGTTGACCGTCGTCGACCGCTGTCAACTATCGTCGGGACCCACCGACCATCATTCATCACCTTCAACTATCGTCGACCGTCTTTGATCACCGTCGACAACTATTGATCGTTGTCAAGCATTATTGTCATCGTCAACCGCCACCGATTGTCGTCAACCATTGATTGTCGTCGCTCACCACCAATCACTGTCGACCACCACCAACCAAAAGTCGTCTATCGACATTGTAACCTGGAAAACCTAGTAATCATTTTCCCGTTCGTGTGAAGGGGTCTCTACAATCATCAACCTATAGTGAATGTTTACATATGGGTCAGGCATCGTGGTTTTTTCCCTTTACGGGTTTTTTACGTAAGAACTTATGATGTTACTACTTGCTGTTTTATTTTACATGAGTGTGTGTTAAATTCTCGTGCAACACTAATACGATAATTTATTACTCTACTGCAGCAATTTTGCTAGCGCACATCAGCTATCATGATCTCTATTGCTCTTCTCCATCCATCCACTCAAAATAGTTCTGGTGTGCAACTCAATAAGTTCATCCAATTGTTATTCTATATAACTCATTCGATCCACTAGGAAGTCTATCCCTCAAACAAACACAGTGACCTCATGTCAAAAATCATGGTGAGTTTGTCAAGCTGTTATCAATCTCGACTCCCATAAATAAGAAGTCTGTCAGAGATCACGTTGGGCAGCGGTGGAGGGTGGCTCTTCAACTTCTCATCCCTAAGATTTCTGCAATAGAGGTTCCTTAACTACTCGTTCGTGATACTTCTGTAGCAAGGGACTAACTTTTGGTTTTTTTTTTTCATTTTTGCAAGTTGGGGCACTTGTACTGAATTAAATGGGAAGATATACCTTTCTCGGTTCTCACATCTACAATCGTTTATATTATGTCGTCTTAATTATTCTTGTTGTGGTTACAAATTTTGAGCACTCTCTACTCTTATTTTTGTTGTCTTTTCGTTACCTATCAGACTCTTTAGGTTGCCTATCATGGAAGGGAATCTTTTGATTTCTTGCTTCGGTGAGGAATTTTAGAACGCTTGCCCCATAAAGAGTCATTCGGTTGCTCACCTCGTAGAGGAAACTTTAATTTGCTATCTCTGTAAATGAGTCTTTAGGTTGCTCACCCTTGTTTAGAGTCTTTAGATTGCTCGCCCCATAGAGGAATCCTTAGGTCAAAGTTGTCAGTCGAAGGTTGCATTGGCTTCATTCGAATTGCTCGACTCAGGAGTGTCACATCAAATGAAGTTTCAAACTTTGGCTCTCAAGACTTTTGGCACAATTTCTCAGTTCACTTTATGATATGTCAACCATAGTCACTGAATTGTCTTGTCAGAGTGAGTACTTTTGTAGACCATGTCGGTAGACTACCATCGGGTTTGTTGACCCTTCTACAAAAAGGGGAGCAGGGGTCTCCAGTCACCATGCACCTCTTCGAGTAGGTTAGAGGATTTGTGTAGAATGTGAGGATTTTGTCAACCGTGTTAAGCCAAAGGCGGGGGCAACTTTCTAAGGGCAGGAATGATGGGTCTGGCTTGGGTTGTGTGTTAATTTTTCTTTTCTTTGAGTCGAGTGTTGAAGGAGAGGATGTACTTCGAGTCAGGTGTTAAATGTGACTCCTGACTGAACGTGTTATAATTTAACACATGACTGGACGTGCTACAGAAGTTACATCGAGCGCAATAGGCGTAGTGCCTCCATAAGTGAGTGTTGTGCGGCCTTCACGTTCCAGGGATTGCAATACGTCTGTTCGGTTATGGCCTCCAAGAGAGTTTCATCCCCTTCCCAAGGGATTGAGTTTACAATTGCCCTGACTAGAATATCCTTACTCTTCCTCACTTCCAAACGTTGTGAGGAAGGGTATTAAAAATACTGAGCGTGATTTGGTAGTGCACTAACTAGGAATCATCTGCAAGTAGATGGGTAACTCAATTGAAGCACTAACAATACACTACCACTGTGCACCATATCCACTCGTTCGTTGTTACTCAATGGTCGCTCATGTCTGAGGTCATTGGGCAGCAATACTCTCCGTTACTTCCTCAACTTTAACTCTTCCTCTTAAAGCGGATTCAAGAAGATGGGAAGCAAGGATAATGAGTGCTCTTTAATGAGAGTGAGAAGGAGGAATCAATTGCGAGCTTCAACACAAAGCCATTAGTTCCTTCAGAGGTTTTCTTATTAAAAAAATTATAAAGGATGTACACTTTGTTTAGATGTTATTTGAATGTTTTGTATTTTTTTGTCAAGATAAAATATCTGTTTTTATTAGGTTGTGTTTATTTCACTCACTTGTTGTTGCATCGTCTGTCGCATAATGACATTTTGTCACACACCTTTCGGTTAACCATCGTGAATTCAGTTGGGTACAGAAAATAATTGCACAAAATAGTCCACTCAAAAATATGTGATTTGAATTTTGTATGTTGATCGCTATCATATTATTGATCAAACCAAGTTCTCTAGTTAACTGGGTATCCGCGACGCAAATGTCATCATATATAACATGTAAAAAGAGAAGGAAGCATGTAATATGCTTCGTTATATTGATTTTAAGTTGGTGCAAGTATTTTTTAGTTAGCTAAAGAATTGCTTCAGATCGTTCCCGCTCCACGTCTTGGGCACGTTGTCTCCAATATAAGTTTTTAGTTGATATGCTCTCAGGGCCACTCTTTGAGCAACGATGAATGACCTAGTCCGGGTTTGGTCGAGCTTGCCAACCACTTGCCCCGTGAGCCGCTAGATCAGCTTTCTTGAGAACGAGATCCCCTACCTCGAAGTTCTTCTCTCTTACATGTATGTTGAAATATTGGGTAGTTTTTCCTTTTAATTTCTTTTTGTCGAAGGGTTGATGTTGTCTGGGCTTCCTTGGCAAGATCAATTGCAAGCTTGATTCTTTTGTTGTTGGCTCGTTGTTATCTCACCAGGTCTTCTTCGCCATATATGGAGGCAATGACGATCCTTTGGCTATGATGGTCATATTCTAAGGGTAACACCATTTCCATGTCGTGAGATAGCGGGAATGGAGCGTGACCTATTGCTGTTAAGGGCGTCATGTTGATGACTCATAGTATTAATGGTAAAAGGTTCGTCCACTTTCCTTTTGCTCCCTCAACTTCTTTCCTCAGAAGGTTAAGAATGATCTTATTGGCTACTTCAGCTTGACCATTGGTACGGAGGTGATGTATAGATGCAAATTTTAGGCTTATCCTTCGATTTTGCAAAAGTTCTTAATGCCCTGATCAACAAATTGGTTATCTTTATCAGTTATGAGATAAGGAGAACATGGCGATATATGAGCTCAATCCAAATGAAATTTCACACCAGGATAATGATGATCCAGGCAAGTGCCTTTTCTTCTATCCATTTTGAGAAGTAATCAACGGTGACTATAAGTAATTTTTGCTGTCCTACTAAGAGTGAAAAGTCTGAGAATGTCTAACCCCTAAATAACGAAGGACCAGAGACTCATTATAGGTTGCAGCGGTCAGGCTGGCTGATGTTATAGCAGTGCATACTTCTGACATTATTCACACCTCTTGTGAATTCTTCAACATCTTTGATAAGCGTAAGCCAAAGTATCCTTGGCTCTGCACTCGGTGAGCTAGGGTTCTCCCTCCTTAGTGGCTTATGCATTCGCCCGAGTGCATCTCGCGGAGGACATATTCAGCTTCAGCTTCTCCCAAGCACCTCGGGTATGAAGAGGTAACAAATCTATTGAAGAGCATTCCTTCCATCATCAGGTACTGGGACTCCTTAATTTTGAAGCACTTCGGATCAATAACCTTGTCCATTAATTTCTCAATTTCCAGGCAGTGGATGTAGAAATCCATCCAACTGCTTGGTTTTGAGTGGAGACCTCCATCACCCGTGGCTCCTAGATTGTCACCTAGCTCAACTGTTGAGATGCCTTGCCTCCAATTTGGGAGCATTTAGATAACAGGTCAGCTACCATGTTTTCTTCTTATCCGACGTGGCTAATTCAAAAGCTGGTGAACTGCCCAATCTTGAATTTTGCCTTGGCGAGGTACTTTGTCATGGCTTAATCTCGAGGTTCAAACTCTTCATTTGATTTAAAATAAGTTGTGAATCACATTTTACATGGAGGTCGTGTGACCCGACATGGTGGGCGAGGTGCAGTCCAACGATCAGTGCTTTGTACTTTGCTTGATTGTTAGTGACGTAAAATCTATGGTGATTTAATGGTAATGGAGCTCATCGTATGAGCTCTATAAAGTTAGGCCCGACCTTGAGGCCATTTTTTAAGGCTCCATCAGTATATAGGATCCAAAAACAATCTTTAGCATTGGTCCCCTCTTCTCGTCCGGACGATTCAAAGAAATATGCTAGAAAGTTTGAGGCTGCTTGGGCTTTGATTGTCGTTCGAGGGATGTAGAAACCCGCTCAATTCCACCACCCATTTGAGGAGCCTGCATGAATGTTCTAGTTGAGTGAAGCTGACTTGAGAGGGTGATCGGTGACAACCCCAATCAGATGTGTCTGGAAGTAAGGTCGCAACCAGCAAGTAGAGAGTGCAAAAGTTAGTTTATCCATGATGCAATACCTGGTTTCGACTTCCTTCAATACTCTGCTGGTGTAATAGATGGGGAATTGTTTCCCCTGTTCTTCTCGAATTAATACTGAGCTGACAACCTCAGGTCCGACTCCGAGGTATAGGAAAAGTTCCTCGTCTGACTTTGGGCCCTAAAGGAGTGGAGGTGAGGTGAGCGAGTCCTTAAGTATTCTGAAGGCTGTTTTCCATTTGGTGCTCCACTCAAAATGCTTGAATTTTCTAAGATCTTTGAAGAATAATGCACACTTATCACCCGACTTGGAGATGAAACGGTTGAGGCCAGCTATTCTGCAAGTTAATCTTTGTACATTTTTCATGTTTCGTAGACAAGACATTTCTAGCAAGGCTTGCACCTTTTTTGGGTTACGAAGGATACCTTCGGGTGTTAGAACATAACCTAGGAATTTTCCGACTGAGGTACCAAAAATGCACTTTAAGGGGTTTAATTTCTTGTTAAATTTTCTAAGAGTTTCGACTATTTCTTTTAAGTTTTTTATATGTTATTCGAGTGTTTTACTCTTCACCGGTATGCAATCCGAATACACTTCAATGTTGCTTCCCTTTTATTTCGTAAAAAGTACATCCATTAAATGTTGGTAGGTGGCTCCGATGTTTTTAAGCCCAAAGACAATTACATTATAGCAATATAATCCCTCTCAAGTAATAAAAGTTATTTTCTCAACGTCGGGGATTTAATGATACCCAGAAAAAGCATCCAAAAAACTCGTCACTATGTCCAACTGTCAAATCCACAAATGCATCCATCTTTGGCAGCGGGTAACAATCCTTCAAGCAGGCATCATTCAAGTTGTTAAAGTCGACGCGCATTCTCCACTTGTTGTTGGGTTTTTGCACCATCACCATAGTGGATACCCGGGTTGGATACTGGACTTCAACCAGTTTCTTTATCTCTTGACAGACTTAGATAAAGTAGTTGCTGACACCCTCAGTTTTTTTCTTTAATGGTCATACAACGGGGTTGATATTTAGTCAATGTTATACAAGGTCTACGCGGACCCCGAGCATCTTGGCGGCAGACAAAGCGAAGACGCTCTAGTTCTTCTTAAGGGTTTGGATGAGAGTTGCCTTCAACCTAGAATAAAAACTTCACTGATTAGAAAGAATTTACGTGTTTTAGTTTGCCTTGAGGCTACCCTCTCTATGGCTTTGAAGGTCGAGCGGCTCTTGCTCAAAACTATTCACCACTCGGAGGTAGTAAGTTTTTTACTGTTCCAGATCTCTTTAAACCTGATGAATTCTCCCTCTCATGGAAACTTCACATCCACATGATAGGTGGAGATTACCAGTTGAAAGTTGTTTAGCAGTGGACGACCAAGAAAGGCATTATAGTTGGGCGAGAGTCGACCACCAGGAAGTCTTCAGTTCTCACAAATTGTTGTTCTTTATCTCCCCAAGTGACTACACATGTGATCACCTCAAGCGTCCCCTTTCTCTCTCTCCCGATAATCCAAAGAGAGGCCTAGACGGTGTTGCTAAGTTGGAGCTTGTCGAATACAACTTTAAACAAAATGTTCTTCGTGCTCCCTGTGTCGATGAGTATGCTTCCCACCTGATATACATTAAGTAAAGTCGTAATAACAATCGCGTCTTTGTAAGGATTACCTCTTGCCGACAGGTCTTCATCCATGAACATCATAGGGGGGTATGTTGCTCTTTAGGGACGAGGACGGAGGCACATAGGTCCCCTAACCAGACCCTTTTTAAACTTGATCTCCGGGAAGACTCTCCTCCCCCTCCTATTATTTTAGGTATTAGTCCTACGAATCAGATGATGTTGGCTTAAACTAGCTCGTTGTTTGTTCCATCAGATAAGGTTTTCCCTTATATGTGTGTAACGACCTCCATAACCAAGAACTCTTTCAACTTTTTGATCCTCATCAATTCCTTGACGATGTCTTTAAGGTATCTACACTTTCGTGTCGTGGTCGTGGTCACGTTGATAGCATAAAATTTGTCAGGGTTTCCGGTGGAGCCTCAGGTTCATATCGGCGTAAGCTTCTTCAAGTAATCTTTATCCTGGATGGCTCCACTAACTCAGCCAATGAGATTCTTAGAAGGGTCATCTTGAGGGGCTTGTGCTGGGCCGTCGGTCATTCATGATGTTGGGTCATGTGCCGGTTATGGTAACGAGGTTATTCGTCGCGGCGATCATCCTTCACCCTTCCTTTCCTGTGCGGCTCACCTCGTAGCATGGACGATTAGGAGAACTGAGGCCATCCTTCGCCCACCAACAGTCGCCAACTAATCCCCTTTTCTTTGATTGGGCATTTGCAATAGCTTTCATGACTTCCTATCGATCTTGAAGCAATAATTCCTCAGTGGTGATATGGTCGTTGACCATCTCCAAAAATTTAGCCATCAAAGTTGGCTTGCGCAATCCCAAGACCTTTTAATTGTTCGCTTTTAAGCCCTTGTATCAGAGCGGTTTGAGAGATTACATGTTCATGGTTATGAATTTCTTGCATCTCCTGTTGAAATCTTTCTATATAAGAACATAGAGTCTCTCCATTTTTCTGCCTAATCTGAAAGAGAGACCATGACTTACTCAATGGCTTTTGAGCGCAAATAAAATGGGACGTGAACAATCTTTTAAACTCAGTAAAGGAGTGAATTATTCATACCAAGAGAGCGTTGAATCAACAGAGGGTTGTCTCCCTCAGCATGATGAGGAATAGATGGCTTTTGAATGTGTTCGTGATCTTGAGGCGTGTGGTATGCATATAAATGCCCACAATAATAAAATATCATTACAGCAAAGCCCTCTCCACGCCATAATGGAGTTCTCGTGGGCCGTGGCCCGTTACAATCCCCTAAAAGCGCTATTGGAAAGCCCTCCAAAAGAATTTGGCTAGAAATGATAGCAACAGCAGCGAATAAAATTAGCGCCACGACAGAAGGAAGGACTCCAACACAGTCCACACGTGTCTTATCTTTGATGAGATCCTCTACAACGTTCAGGATGGAAGCTAACCGTATATTCAAACAACAGCCGTGAATTTCAGTTTAACGGCCAGGATATAATGCGTAATCATCAGGAGAACATTTCTGATTGAAAACGAGGAAAGAATCTCGGTGTTACAGAAGTAACGTGAAGTCTGCAAACACCTTGATTGAGACAAATGATGTGAACTTATATGATCAAATGACCGCAGCGGTGGATCAAAGATTGAACTTTTACATTTCTCCCCTTTTGCTTAACAAATATTGCAACTCGGGTCCGTTTGAGCAAGCTTGTTTGATGCGGTGAAGTTTTGAAAATGCACCTGACATGTTTGGGTAAACTCAGTTTTGAAGCTTATGTGTTTTTAAAACGCTGAAAATAATATCTTCACACCACACTTATCTATGTGCGGTGACAGCTTTATAGTTGTAGTCCAGCTTTTCAAACAAAATAAAAATTTATAATGATCACCGCACCTAGCTTATCAGCAGATTATTTTTAATCAGCTTATCAGCAAATTATTCAATAAACTGCAGCTCTCCAAACAAACTCTCACTCTCATGAAAAGTTATTAAAGGGCTCATTATGGAACGTGAATAACAAAAATTAGAAATAAATATCCATCATTTGTTAATGAAACTAATTTAACACTTCATTTTTCTCGGCTATCTATTTATGGAGAAAATATTGTGTCTGAAGACTGCACAACGATCGCGGACAACTAGGGGTANAAGAATGTAATTAGGCCAATAACGATGTCCCATATATGATAATGTCTTGATTTTATACAATCATAACGATTTGATGTTTTTTGCATGGCAAGGGCAAGCAAATTTTCCTTTAGTACTTCATCGAGATAATATGTTATATGCTAGAAAATCATTAGCATTGCACGCATATTAATTTTTTTTTCAATGACAACATCTTAACATTGAACTAGGGGCGTAAACGAACCGAACACGAACAAACAGAGCTTGTGTTCTTGTTCGGTTCATTTGAAATTTAGTTTGTTTGAAATAAGCTCGTGTTTGAAATTATTCGTGAATTCACTGTTCGTGTTCGTTCTTAACGAACGAGCCGAACACGAGCTGTTCGCGAACGATGAGCCAGTTTGACATCCCTAATATTAATTTATATAAATAATATATTATATTGATTGTATAACTTATA
>JXCR01030156.1:9761-25300 GCA_002079205.1 Phalaenopsis hybrid cultivar | reverse complement strand
CGCCCATCATGTTAGCTCCAAGCTCCTTGCTGCGACGAGTTTGAGTTTTCTAGTGTGTCGAGTTATAATGTCAAATCAGGTGGCCTTATGGTTGAAGTTCATTAAATTTTATGGGGGCATGTCAAATTTGATTAGAGCGACAGTTGTTAGGATCCTACGGTTCCCTCATTCCGGTACCCTAATTTTCTATTGGATTCACTTAGTCCAAATGAATATATTAAACTTAACTTAATGAGTTCCATAATTTTATTTAGACTGTGGAAAGTCTCGTTAACAATCGTAGGTTACCTCTTTTGAGGAATTTATCATCTGATAAAGACATCTTAATTTAGTTGAAGTAGTTTTGTGTGATATTTTTGCTTAAATTTTGAGTTGTTTTATATTTTTAATGTTGTGCGGGTGAATTTTATCTTGGTTGATTTTAGTTTTGGTTTTATGGATATCCTGATAGTTTTAGTTTTTATGCAGGGTTGCATCATTGTTTAGCATGCAAATTTGCAGGTATAAAAGTGCAGTATGAAAGTACAAGAAAGATAATGCTGAAAATTGTAAAAGCGTACCTGATGAGTCTTCTTGTTTCACCACCTGAAACTAAAAAGGCATGTTAAAGCAGTTTATATGGAACAGGGAAGTAAAATTTTGACGACCTATCTAACCCTAGGCATATCTTTGTGGGTCCTTAGGAGTTCAATTAAGGATGATGTTGCCAAGAAAAATATATTAAGTTTAGTATCCAACAAATCTAAAGAAAGAAGCATGTCCGCGCTACTCTCTCGCTGCCTGGTGGAAAATCCCGAGTTCTCTTAAACTTATTATGTTGCTTAATAATTCTTCCGGTAAATACCCTTAGTGCTCAAATGAGCATTGATGTATCAATTATCCCTAAGAGTAAGGTAATTATCATTTGTAATTTAATGTTGAATATTATGTGGGTGAAAACCCTTATAAAGGCAAGTTAGTGTTATTGGAATAAATAGCCAAATTTTTGTCCTAATTGGGCTTGTAGTGTTTGAAAGATGTTTTAATTTGAAATGATGTTTACTTTTCTAATCCTTATTTAAATGAAACTTGATTTAGCCTACGTCACTACTAAGCCCTTAAAACCTAAGTGAGTGTCTTAATTAGCTTTGAAAAGATTAAGCTTTAGGTGGTCATAATTCATTATTTAAATTTTATTTGAAAATCAAAATAGGGGTATTAAATTGATTAATTATTAACTTCAAAAGTTATACTCGTAAGTCCTGGGTTCATTTTATTTTAATAAACTTCCAAATTCTAATAATTTTTAGAAATTTATTAACTTATCTTTTCAAATAAGAAAGTGAGGTTGGTTTCTGCCAATTAACCCCTTATATTTCAAACATCCAAATTAAGCTCAGAGGTTGCCTATTTCACCCCTTGAATTAATCCTAAATTTTAATTAAAGCTAAATTTCCAGAATTACACATTTGCCCTTGAGACTCTAACACTTCATAATTCATCAAATTTAATCCAAATGACTTTGAAATTTTTATCCTACTTCATTATTGGGTCAATTAAGACATTAGAGGAGAAAATGTGATTTTTGAAAATTTAAATTAATTTATATAATTATTTTCATGCAAAAATAGAATTTTTTAGAGAAAATTCCTAACTTGACCAAGATAAATCCTAATCCCTTGAAATTTTTACTGAAGGTAAACTTAGACCAGAGAAGCCTTTGGACGAAATTTCATGATTTTTTTAATTTTATTTGATTTACTAGAATCATTTTAATTTATGGAGAATTTCTTAGATATAAAATAATTTAAATGGAGAAAATTAAGTTCTATATTTTTGAAAAATCATCTTGAGGTCGGATAACTCAGAGGAGAAAATTTTATATTTTATGAGTTTTATTTGATTTGTTGGAATTGTTCTTACTCAAAACCCATTTTAGCCTTTAAAAATTATTTTTAGGCTTTGAAATTCAGTATCTTTATTTGGAAAATTAAAAGAAATATTCTAATTGTTCCTAAGTGGTTAAGAAGCAATTTAGAACATTTTCATAAATTTTATTTTTTTTGTGATTTTTATGGATTTTAATTATTTAAATATTTAAAATAGGACAAAAATTAAGTTTTATTTTTAGAAAATACCCCTAATCACAGAGAACTCAAAGGATAAGTTTTATAAATTTTTGAGTTATATTTTGATTTTTAAAAATAATTTAAGTGCCGAAAATGTTATTTATTTTTAAAAATCAACTTAAGTTACCAAATGAACTCAAAATGCTTTGGAATTTTTATAATGAGTTATGTGAATCCTAAACAGCAGTGGAGATTAAAAATTAAGTCATTTTGTTGTTTGTATTTTTCAAATTTAAATAACTTTGTGATTTAGGGTTTGTAAAGATTAGGTGTATTTTGAATGACTTGGTAGATGAGAAATTTTCTCAAAGGCTCTCTGGTCATCATAAACCTTCCAAAATTTTCTTGGATTTTTCTAAGCAACATGCTAATTTCCATGATTATTTTAAGCAAAGAATGCACATAAATTTGAAAAATATGATTCTCTGTCTAGAAACCTCCTCTGACTTTGGAAATATCATGTCATGTTCCGTAAGACAGAGACAACAACATGCTAAAAATTTAAGCCATAGTGATATCACTACATGCATGGAAAATCATTACATCCAAATCAGTATTTAATTAATTAAAAATAAAATACGCATCACATGGACTTAGAAATTATTTCCACATTGTTCTCCTTTATTCACTGAGCAAGAGGATATTTTTATTTTATTTTTTGTGATTTTTCTACACCAAGATATGAATTTTTAAAGCTAGGGATATTTTTTTGATTTTTTAAATTGCTACTTATATATTTAAACGCGCGGCACCACACCAACCTACGGCGGCTCCGAAGCCCCACGCGGCACGCTCCTATTCTATGCCGCCATCCACCTCAGTGCTGACTCGGCCAGCGGTTTATGTTCCGATGTGCTGTCCAGCTTCATCTCGACCGTTCATGCCATACACGCGCGATCAAACAGCTCCCCGTTGTCGTCCCCGATAGCCTAGCCCGAGAACTATCCATCTTTTATCCTTAAGTTCTCTCTCATTTCTTATCCAAATTAGATGAATTTTTTTTAAAATGTTTGCCTAGACTAGACGATCACATCCATAAGGTTATGATGCCATGAAATCAAATCAAAACAAATGGAGAGCTGAAATAGGCTCGAGAGGAAGAGAAGTTTTATACCATTGCTCTGAGAAGTGCAGCTCAATAAGAGAGTCTTGGCACATTCATCATGATCCAAAGAGACTAGAGATTGAGTCTCTAGTCTTGTTGTAAGGCCTAGGTAAGATTTTGATCACGACCGAATTTGGACGTTGGTCTAGAGCTATGGTAGAGACTTTGTGAGAGGGGAGTTTGATGGGGATTAAGTTTCTTTCACTATTGTGAAGGTGAGGGTGAAGTTAATTTGATTTTGTTGGATAGTGGAGGTGTTTCGGGCTCTGTCCTGGTTTCCGACAAGATTTCAAGCTCAAAATTGAACTCCAACAGTGGAAATTAGAAAGAGAAAATAGTTGGAATGCACTGATGGGATCTTAGGGAAGCTCTGTGGTCAATTTGGAGAGGTCTCACTAAGAAATTCTTAGAACCTCTTCCCATGAACGTGGGAGGTGCTTTTTATAAAAAAGGCTAAGGGGTGGCTGTCATGGCCAATTAGGGAGTACATTGAGCTGCTTAGGTGGAGGGCTGAGGAGCTCTACAATTTAATTTGGCTGAGATTGCCTCTAGGTTTGATTTAAGTGAAGTTCCATGGGGGTGGCTCTTGGTTTTGAGCTTCTTTGGTGACTAGGCCAGCCGGCCATGGCAGGGGGAGGTGGCTAGGTGCTCAGGGCATCCGGGGGAATCTATCAAAGGAATTTAATGCAATGGGGTTTAGTTTTGGTAAGGGCATCTTAAGCATGTGTATTTTTGGAAATAAGATCCTTTAATTATGGGGTCTTTTGGTCCATAGCATAATTTAAGTGGTTAAATGGGTTTTGGCTCAGTCTTAGGGTCTAACCAGTGGCTGAGGTGGAGTTAATTTGGAGACTTTGGGGTAGTTAGGCCATCTTCAATGTGAGTTCAAGTGATCAAAGCTTGGGTTTGGGCTAGGCTAGACATGCCAATTGACCCAATTTATTGATCAACATTTTGTAGATGATTGTTATGAAGATTTTTGGTTAAAGGTTAAAGTGATTTTGGGGTGAATTAGTAGGTCAATTTGAAGGATTTTTGAAATTTGGCCAATTTGGGCATGTTTGGTTAGATGTGGGTCTAAGTTTGGCCAGCTTTAGGCTAAATCCAAAACAAATGGTCCACATGATCAAGGGAGATGTTGTGAAGATTTTTCATGAAGGGATAGAGTGGAAATTTTGGAGTTAAGGCCCTCAATTTGGTGAAATTTTGAGACATGTCCAATTTGGGGTAAACTTGGGGCTTTCTGGACTTAGGTTGAAATTAAATGAAATTGGGGCTTTGACTAGGCCAATTGAAGGTCAATTTTGATGTATGGGAATGTTATGAAGGTTTTTTTAACACAAATTGTGGCAAATGGAGTAGGCCATGGGTTCAATTTGGTGGAACGAAGTGATAAGGCCAAAATTGAGTTTTTGGTTTAATTCAAAATTGGGTTCAAATTATGGATCAATTGTGCTTGGATTTTGTCTAGATATGTCATATCAAGGGTGAATTTGAGCTTAGAATATAAATTGGGGTAAATTGATTCCTATTGGATAGACATTTGGGGTAATTTGGGGAAAATATGGCCATTTAAAGGGCAATTTGGGGGTTTTGGTCAAAGATGGTCAAACTGGCCAAATTGGGTCATGTGATAGTTGAGAAAAATGAAATTGGGAATATTTTGGAGGTTTGGAAAATTTTTGGGACTTTTTTGGAATTTTTGAAAATTTGGGGTAAATAAGGGTATTTTGGTAATTTGGGAGAATTTTGGTGATTTTGAGTAGTTTGGGTGTTTTCAAAATGTTTCAAATTATTTTTGAACCAAGTTGGATATTTTTGGTGGATTTGGAAATTTTGGCCAAATTTGGGGTCCCAAGGGTATCTAGGTAATTTGGGGGAGTTTAGGGGCAAAAGGCTAGTTGGGTACCTTGGTAGAGTTGGAGTGCTAGTCACCCTCAATAAGTCATGGACCAATGGAAACCCCATTTTGGGTCCTCTATGTAGTGGTCTTAGCCAAACCCTAGCCTAGGGCTAGTGGGTTTAGGGGGCCACCTATAGGAGTCTCCCAAAAGTATCAAGGGACCAAAACCTAGCAATTCTCGGTTTAGGGTAGTGAGTGATTGTGAGTGTAAGTTATTGCAAGTGAGTGCCTTAGCCCTAGACCAACACCCAGGGTCAACCTTAAGGTCCAACAATCCTAAGGGTGACTCTCCTTGAGCTCCCCCATAATGACCCCACTTACTAAGTGCTAGAGGTAAGGACGAATATGTGGAACTTCAAGTTGAGTAAAGAGCAGTGTAGAATTTCTAATGGTGAGGGTTCCTTATCTAGTTTCCTAAGAATAGTCAATGGAAAAGTCTTATGGCTAGACCTTAGGCTACTAAAGAAAAAAACTAAACCTCAATCAAAAGTGAGGTCAACAAATAGACCCCCAATAGGTGTGGTGTACTCGGCAAGCACACCGCGCATATTGGCGTTGACCGATGAGATCAACAAAAACAAATACAAACTCCTAAGTCAACAGACCTGAAAGTATGTGTAGGGTTGTGTATGTGATTTTTCTGATGAGGATTTAGCAGGTGATCGTCTGATTGAAATTAAAGAGTAGGGACACTCGCTGGGGACCAGAGAGTGAATTTTGAGTTACGAAATTTCAGGTATTTATAAAGGATGGGAGTCAGTATATAAGTGCTGAGGTTGAGGTGGGAATTGAAATTTGGGTATCAATCCCAAAATAAGAATCAGATGACATATCCATTTAAGGTGGTCTTAAAAATGATTTCAAAATATGAGAATAAGATTGTGTGGGAGGACCCAATCGAGATGGGAAACACAGGCTCACATTCAGCTCTATAGAAAATATCAGCTACATTGAGGAGGGAAGCACTGGAACTCACATCCAACTTAATAAATAACAAGAAAGTATGTACATCACGTTAAGAAGGAAAGCACTAGGACTCACATCCAACCCAAGAGGTGACAAGAGAATATATATGCTACATCGAGAAGGAAAGCACTAGGACTCACATCCAACTCAATAGGTAACAAGAAAGTATGTACATCACGTTAGGAAGGAAAGTACTGGGATTTACATCCAAATCGAGCGATGACAAGAAAATATGTGCATCGCATTAGGAAGGAAAGCACTAGGACTCACATCTAATCCAAACGGTGATACGGAAATATGTTTGTTACATTAAGAAGGAAAGCACCAGGACTCACATCCAACACAAGAGGTAACGACAAAATATATGCATCACGTTAGGAATGAAAGCACTAGGCTCTCATCCAACCCAAACGGTGACAAGGAAATATGTTTGTTACATTGAGATGGAAAGCACCAAGACTCACATCCAACTCAAGAGGTAACAAGAAAATATATGCATCACATTGGGATGGAAAACACCAAGACTCACAGCCAAACCAAACGGTGACTAGGAAATATGTTTGTTACATTGAGAAGGAAAGCACCAAGACTCACATCCAACTCAAGACGTAACAAGAAAATATATGTGTCGCGTTAGGAAGGAAAGCACCAGGATCAAATCCAACCCAAATAGAGACAAGTAAATATGTTTGTTACATTGAGAGGGAAAGCACCAGGACTCACATCCAACTCAAGAGGTAATAAGAGAAAATACGTGTTACATTGAGAAGGAGAGCACTAGGACTCACATCCACCCCAAGAGGTAACAAGAAAATATATGCATCACGTTAGGAAGGAAAGCACCAGGACTCACATCCAACCCAAGCAGTGACAAAGAAAATATATGTGCTTATGCAAAAAATATGCAGATTCACACATGGGAATTCATGGGGAATATGTGAATAGAATATGTCAAGGAATCGAAAGCCTTAACACCCATTAAAGGGGACCTCTGACCAAAGGAAAATATGTTGAGATTTTCATACCAATTTTACATTGATTTTGATGATATTGTACTTTAAAGAAAGGTATTTTTGATGTTTTGTTGTAGGTATGTTGAATTATGGTCATTGGAGCAAAAAGATGCAAAAAATGAGCAAATTGGGAGCGAAAAGGACAAAAATATGAAGATTTGAACTAGGGCGCCGACGGCGAGCCCAAAGGTACCGACGACGGGTTTTTCTCGAGAGTTCAGAATCAAATATTCTAGAAGGCCGCTGACGGTGAGATTGGTGGTTATCTTAATAGGTGCATTGAATGTAGACGATTTTTTAGGGGATGCTTAGGCAACTCTTGGGAAAACACTTCTACAACTTTAAGAGAAACTTTTGACCAAAATTTGGAGAGTGTGTAGAGGGTGTAAAGTATAGAGAGTTTAATTTAGGGTTAGATTGTGAGGAATACTTCGAGAGATTGTAAGAGTGGAGAGAAAGTGAGAGATTTCTTCCTCCTTGCCGCTTTGAAGAAGAATTCTGTGTATTGTAAAGAAAGGAAGAGATTCAGAGGAACTTCAAGGAGTTTGCTTGGGGAGGAATTAGAGATAAGTGGTATTTACTTATTGTAGTTTGTATTACTTGCTTTTATATATAAGTTCCGAATTTTGTCGTATCTTCCCCATGAGTTCTGAGTAATTTTCTCTGTCTTTCTCATTGTCTTGAGATTTTGTGAAATAGTGATTTGAATTGGTCGAGCCTTGAGAATGTTAAAGAAGTTGTGATGATCTTTTCACTTTGATCTTAATTTACATTCAATCTGGCCAATTTATTTGTTAAAATATGTTGAGTTTTACAACTAAAGTGAAGATTACATCTAAGATTTAGGGAGGTCAAAGTCCTTGAAAGTTGGGTGCAAATAAATAGGGAACTAAAATTATTGGGCGTAGAATTGGAGACTTTAGAGTGACAGACAAAAATCCTCAATTTGATCCTATCATTTGGGTTTTGAAGAGTAGATGTTAGCTCTCAAGCCAGGGGAATGTGGGAGCTCCGAAGTGAGAGCCGATATCCTCGCAGCCTAGCCGCAGATTCAGTGTGGTAGTTGAAATTTGCATGTGTAATTATAATATATGTTGATTAGTAATTTCTAAAATTGTAATGTGATGTGATTTTTATTTGCATTTTAATATCTTTGTAATTTTTTTTTAAGTATTGTGGATGTGTTAGCGAAATATTGTGTTTGTATAATGTTTAGTTTTGTACTTATTTCAAAATTTCATTACCCAACAAATTCTCTAATGATTTATATGTATAAAAGGCTCCTAATATTACAGACCAGTTGAAGTAAAAATTCTGAGAAGGACTGCAAAATTTCAAAATGATGACAATGCATAAAGTACTGAGGTATGACTTATATTTAGAATTTTTCTTTCCACCTGTATCATTCCATATTGAAAAGTTTAAGTTTGGGGGAGGGAAGAAAAAGATTAACTATTAGATGTTGTCAATTTAAATATATTCAAAAATTATTAATATAATTTTATGTAGTGAATTTAATTCAAAGAACTATATTTTATAGATATTTAAATATTATGATAGATTTAAAGGAATACTTTTTGTAAGGAAAACTAATTTTATAGATTAAGATATTTAGTATAAAAGAATAAGACTATAGTTAACTATTTAAAGTAAAGGAAACTATATTTTGAAGTGTTAAGAATCTTGGAAATTCATTTGAGAAGAAAAGATTGGGGCTCAATGATGTAAAAGCTATGAAATATTTATAAGGTAAAGGAATGCTTTGAGTTTCAAATTTAGGGAAAGAAAGGTGATGTTCAAAATCATTGAAGGCTATCCAGATATAGTAATCCTCACTTAAAAAAGGAAAAAAAAAAAGGTTTGACAACAATCCCTGAAAAGAAAAGAAAAATATATAGGATTGAAAGCAATCCAAATGAATAAAAAGAAAAAAGTATAAAAGTGAGGAGAAGCTTGAGGAGATGCCTAATAAAAAATTGGCTTTACTTGGACCTACCTAAAGGGAAAACCTAAATACATTCCTGAACTTATATTTATGGACTAGCATCTTTTACTAGTATTTTTCTCATAAAGTTCCTATCATTTGATCATTCTAAGTGACTTGATATTACAACATATAATCATTCTTGAAATGAATAGAAAACTAGAACTCTTAAACTTGATGACTAGATAATCTTGTACCTATAAACTTAATTTAATTACTTGAATTTTTTCTGAAAATCTCACTAGGATATTTACTTAAATCAAACTTATAGTATTTCTCAATTAAAACTTTACTACAATAGATCATAACTTTTATGTAGTACTCAAATTACTTGAGGACAAATAATAGTTAAGTTTGGGGGATTTTGAGCAAAGGAAATTATGTTGAGATTTTCATACCTATTTTACACTAATTTTGATGATATTTTACTTTAAAAAAAGGTATTTTTGATGTTTTGTTGCAGGTATGTTGAATTATGGTCATTGGTGCAAAAAAATGCAAAAAGGAGCAAATTTGGAGCGAAAAGGACCAAAATATGAAGATTTAAACTAGGGCGCCGATGTCGAGCCCAACGGCGCCGGGTTTTTCCTGAGAGTTCAGAATCAAATAATCAAGAAGGCCACTAACGGTGCCCTCCAGGCCTCCGATGGAAAGATCGATGGTTATATCAACAGGTGCATTGAATGTGGACGATTTTTGAGGGGATGCTTAGGCAAATCTTGGGAAAACTCTTCTACAACTTTGGNCAGGTGCATTGAATGTGGACGATTTTTGAGGGGATGCTTAGGCAAATCTTGGGAAAACTCTTCTACAACTTTAAGAGAAACTTTTGACCAAAAATTGTAGAGTGTGTAGAGTGTAGAGAGTTTAATTTAGGGTTAGATTGTAAGGAATTCTTCAAGGGATTGTAAGCATGGAGGGAAAGTGAGAGATTCTTCCTCCTTATCATTTTNAATTTTGTGCACTGTAAAAAAAGGAAGAGATTCAGAGGAACTTCGAGGAGTTTGCTTGGGGAGGAATTAGAGTGGTATTTACTTATTGTAGTTTTTATGAATTTGCTTTTATATATAAATTTTGAGTTTTTTTGTATCTTCCCCATGAGTTCTGAGTTGTTCTCTGTCTTTCTCCTTGTCTTGAGATTTTGTGAAATGGTGATTTGAATTGGTTGAGCCTTGAAAATTTTAAAGAAGTTGTGATGATCTTTTCACTTTGATCTTAATTTACTTTAAATCTAGAATTGATTTGTTTAAAATATGTTGAGTTTTACAACTAAAGTGAAGATTATATCCAAGATTTAGGGAGGTCAAAGCCCAATTGATTTGTTAAAATATGTTGAGTTTTACAACTAAAGTGAAGATTACATCCAAGATTCAATTGATTTGTTTAAAATATGTTGAGTTTTACAACTAAAGTGAAGATTATATCCAAGATTTAGGGAGGTCAAAGCCAATTGATTTGTTAAAATATGTTGAGTTTTACAACTAAAGTGAAGATTACATCTAAGATTCATGGAGGTCAAAAAAATGTTTAAGAAATTGTGATGATCTTTTCACTTTGATCTTAATTTATTTTCAATCTGGTCATAAATGTTAAAGAAGTTGTGATGATCTTTTCACTTTGATCTTAATTTACCTTCAATCTGGCCAATAATGTTTAAGAAATTGTGATGATCTTTTCACTTTGATCTTAATTTGCTTTCAATTTGACCAATTATTTGTTAAAATATGTTGAGTTTTACAACTAAAGTGAAGATTACATCCAAGATTGAGGGAGGTTTTAAAATATGTTGAGTTTTACAACTAAAGTGAAGATTACATCCAAGATTTATGGAGGTCAAAATAAAATATGTTGAGTTTTACAACTAAAGTGAAGATTACATCCAAGATTTAGGGAGGTCAAAGCCATTGGAAGTATGTTGAGTTTTACAACTAAAGTGAAGATTACATCCAAGATTCAGGGAGATCAAAGCCCTTAGAAATTGGGTGCAAATAAATAGGGAAATGATGTTGAGTTTTACAACTAAAGTGAAGATTACATCCAAGATTCAAGGAGGTCAAAGTCCTTGAAAGTTGGGTGCAAATAAATAGGAAAATAAAATTATCTGGCGTANAATCCTCGGAGAAATTAAAATTTAAAGGAATTGAAAGCCTTAACATCCATTAAAGGGGGCCTCATACCGATCCTCGAGAATTTGAAATTTAAAGGAATCACAAGCCTTAACATCCATTGAAGGGGGCCTCACACCGATCCTCAAATATGGGGAGTCAAAATTTTGGTACTGACTCCAAGAGTCATATGAAAACACCGTAGAGAGTTTGTGATGTTGAATTTGCAGAAATGTGTCATATGAAACTGTTGATTTTGTTGAAGAAGATTTGTAGAGTTTTGTGGGGGGTTTTGTGTAGAATGTGAAATTCTGCGAGGATGTGAGGAAAGTTAATGCAGATAAAGATGGTTGTACTGCGCACACAAAGAGTAACAAAACTCTGAAAACGAGAGAATCCACCCAACAGATTCATTTTCTTTTCCTGTTGTTTTTAATTTAATTTTTGAAAATACCTTTAAAATTTTAATTTTAGTTGGTTGACTTTCAAAAGAAATTTATTTTGTTGTTTATTCATTTGTGATTATTTTTATTTGAATTTTATTTATTGTTAAAGGTTTGTTGTTTCGTTCTTCGTTCATTAAGATTCTGAACCAACAAGTGGTTTGTGGCTTCCATCCATCGCACAAAAAAGAAATTGACAAAAAGACACATTTCTGAGAAAATTTTTTATTAATATGCTTCAATAAAGATGTCACAGATCAAACATAGGCTACCGCCTAAAAAGGTACAATATATACTCCATGTTGAAGTACATCCAGAACATCTCATGCCATGCATACATTGTAGGCTGAATATATCAGATACATATCATGTTGCTATACAAAAAAAAGTGAACCCACTGACCCTCTCTACCAGGTACGATGAGCTCCTGATCAAGCAGACCTTCTAAGCCATGCTCCAGGATAAGAGTTCCCTTTGCATGTACTTAGAGGTATAACTCTCTCATAGCTCGTATGACAGTAGCTCTTCCAGTTCTAGGTCTAGCTGGAATCTATATGGTATTTTGTTGTCGTCCATCCTATAGAAGGTCATAGGTACCCTACGGTGTCGCACTCCTGGAATGCAATGTTTGGAAAAATCTGCACTATTTCCTTTAAGAACGAGCACTGAGCTAACTGGTAGGGGAATCTCCACAGAGCCTTTGAACTCACAAGGGCTGACGATGTCAATTTCTATTCCAAATAAGATGTTACTTTTACTTATGAATTAGACTGTACAAAAAGGCCTCACGAAGTCATGGTGATTGATGTGTGGAGGAATGCAATCACCCTCGTCGTAGTTGTTGATAATACAATTATTTGGAATGCAGGTAGCAGGCATAATACTACATCTAACCATTCTTTTGGTCATCTACTTTATCATTGGTGGTAGTGGATCTACTTGATCGAGTCTAAGGATCCCAAGCGGATTCCCCTATTTGTCATTTGCAAAGTTGTAGCAGCAGCCACACTGGATAGTAATCCTCCCTATTCCTTGCATCCATTTCCTTGGCTTGGAATAGGTCCTTTCCATAAGTAAAACTGCTTGACCTCTGTCCCTTAGGTAAAAAATGCAGTCAAGAATACTTTGTTTGTCAGTCTATGAGAAGAATCTGGTATAGAGTTCTAATCCCTCTAGTATGTTGATGAATTTTCTCTGGACTTCTTCATAAAATTCATATTCTCTTTTATTTACTTTGCTTATTTTGTAGTACTCCATCGTACTAGGAGTCGGTAGCTGTCATGGGCGTTCCTCCCTCTGAACATCAGCAAGAACCCAAATTGGGGCTGGCTAATCTGGAACACGAGACTTGGCATCTAACGGGATGTATGACCCTGGGCTCCATGGTACATATTGATCTGTCCCTAGTGGGACTAATGGCTCATCTATCATAAAATCTAAAGTCTGAGACCCATTAGTGCTGGAGGTATACTCTTCCAATGTACTAAAACATTGTAAATGTAGAACATTGCAATCCGGGCCTTCTACAAATGCCCCTGTGGCTGATGTCCCTGCAAGTATTTCAGTGTTGCACGTCGGGCAACCCTTACATAAAACATCCAAAGTTGAAAGTGTATCTAACTCTGTCACGAACCCTGAATCTTCATCCATGGTGGGTAGGCTAGCAGAAGTTTCTTTCATGTCCGGATCATAAATATGCCCCTCAGGAATGGGGGTGAGTAAGTTGTTCATCTCTCTCTGACGTTTGCATTCTTGTCGTAGAAAAGCCATATGCTTTTTGCGGTTGGCGTTCCTACATTGCGTCCTGCGAAGCGAGCCACATGGTAGTCGTTTGTTATTAGAGGACATTAGGCCTCCAGCTGGTGTAGCTACCATGGAGGGTAGATGGTTGGGCCCTTACATCGGATCTTGCTCTGTTATCACGTTCTTACCTTTGTGTGATGCATTATCTTTGGCAGTCACCCTCAACAGTGAAGGCAATCCCTCTTTCTCTGTCCAGCTGACTACATTCATGAGAGGACCTTCGTAGTCCATATCAACCTGGTTAAAATCCATGTTGAAGTCTATAGTACCGCCCTATAGCGCCATCTCCTCATTTAGTGCGACGCTCCAGCCATCCTTAAAAGCAAAGATCAGCCTCTTTCTCGACATTTTTCTGCAGACGACAAGAAAAACGTTAGTGGGCCGAAACTTGACATGAACAAGAACAAAATAAAGTATTTATTGAAGTGAATTTTAGCTTATTTTAGTGAAATTAATTGTTTATTTATGTATGAATTTTGTTTAAATTTTTGTAAAACATTATACTTAAAAGTGAAAAGGAGAAAATTTGAAGTTTAAAATTTTCATTATATTGAGGTTAATTACAAAATTTGGACCCGATCATAGACATTTGGCCACATAGATAACCCAAAAATAATGAAAGTTTTAAAATCTCAAAGCAAGTAGACCCAAGTGGCATCAGGCTGCATAATAGGTTTTCAGATATTGTCCATTTATTGGTAACATGGGTCTTTCACCTTGGAATACCACTAACTGGTAGACTCCTCCTGTGTAGACCTTTTCAACGACAAATGATCCCTCCCAAGTTGGCTCAAATTTTCCACCTATTTTGTGGTATGCAAGAATAGGCCTTTTGAGCACAAGTACATGGTCACCAACTTTGAATGTCCTTTGGCAGACCAATTTGTAATGGGCTTGTACCATCTTTGCCTGGTAAAGCTCTAAATGTTGTTGTGCATCTAATCATTTTCCCTTGAAACTCTCTAGTTCTTCAAGTCTGAGTTTTGCACTTTCTTCTAATGTGAGTTGGTTCGCAATTGCAACTCTAAGAGACGGTGTCTGGATTTCTTGCGGTAGCACGACCTCAGACCTGTACATGAGCATAAAGGGTGTACACTGAGTGGGAGTCCTGAAAGTCGTCCGGTAGGCCCATAAGGCTTCTAATAGTTTGTTGTGCCAATCCATTTTATTTTCATCCAGTGTTTTCTTCAAAATTTGTAGCAATGTTTTGTTGAAGGCTTCAGCCAGGCCATTTGCTTTAGGGTAGTAAATCATAGAGTATCTTCAATCCATCCCATGTCTTTTGATAAAATTGTTAATCTTTATGCTTCTGAAAGCTGTCCTATTGTCGGAAATTATTCTTCGCGGTACTCCAAAATGGTAGATAATTTTGCTTTTGAAAACTTGAAGGACGTTTTGTGTCGTAACCTCACACAACGATACTACCTCTACCCCTTTGGAGATGTAATCTGTAGTGACAGGTATATGTTCTTTAGAAGATGGAGGGTCTATCGGACCTATTATGTCTGTGCCCCAACACTCGAATGGCTACGAGACGTAACCTCACGTAACGGTACTGCCTCTACCCATTTGGAGAAGTAATCTATAGCGGCAAGTATGAATCTGTGTCCCTTTAGAAGATGGAGGGTCTATCAAACCTATTATGTCCGTGCCCCAACACTCGAATGGCCACGAGGCAACAATTGGGTGTAGCACATTCGGAGGTTGGTGTAAGAGCACCTAATGTACTTGGCGTTGGTGACATTTTCTAACTATATCCATGCAGTCGGACATCATCGCTGGCCAATAATATTCGATTCTTTTGATCTTCATTTTCATTTTTGGCCCTGACTGGTGAGCGCCACACAATCCGGTATGTACCTGTTTGACAATATTTTGTGCTTCGACTCTGCTCAAACACCGTAGCCACATTTGGTCAAATGATCTTCTATATAGAACATTACTCATCAGGGCGTAAGACATAGCCCTTCTTGTAATATGATGTGCTTCAGGCTTGTCTTCTGGCACCTTTCCAGTATGCAAATATTTTATTAATGGCTTGCACCAATCTTCGTTAATGTCTGCAACTGTATTTATTATTTCTTCTTTTTGGAGCTTGTTTAGAGTTTT